>PVIW01008563.1:0-59954 GCA_004026585.1 Noctilio leporinus
GCTTAGTGAAATAAGCCAGTCAGTGAAGGACAAATATCATATGTTCTCACCCATTACGGGACAATAATGAGCAAAACTAACAACAAGCAAAACAGAACCAAATATATGAATACAAGGAATAGGCCTTCAGTGGTCAGGGGGAAGGGGGTTGGGGGAAGGAGGGAGGCAGAGGCAAGGAAGGGGAGCAGTTTAGACAAGAACCTAGTATAAAAGAACCATAGACATGGACAACAGGTGGGAATGACTTTGGGGGAATGGGTGGGTGGGGAGGGGGACGGAGTGGAGCAAAAAGGGGATGGATATAATACAATAACAATACAATTTAAAAAAAGATTTAAAAATATTTTTATTTTTTTAAAAGATTTTATTCATTATATTTAGATAGAGGGGAAGGGAGAGAGGCAGAGAGGGAGAGAGACATCAATGTATGGTTGCCTTTCACTTTCCTCCAGTCACAGACCTGGCTGGAGACCTGGCTTGCAACCTGGGTATGTGCCCTGACTGGGAATTGAACCAGCGACCTTTGGGTTTGTAGGCTGGCACCTAATCTACTGAGCCACCAGCCAGGGCTTATATTTATCTTTTAAAATTTTATTTTTATTAATTTATCTTAAATTATAGTTGAAATATAGTATTAGTTTCAGGTGTACAATATAGTGATTCAACATTTATATATCTTACCAAGTGATCAGCACACTGAATCTAATATATATTTGATGATTATCTTATTTCATTGGGCACTTACTTAGTCCATTGTTTAGCCAGTTACCTATTTGGGGGCATTGAGTTTTCTAATAATTTTTTGATATTATAAATTTTTTCTTCTATGGGGTAATTTCTTTAGGATAAACCCCCAGAAGTGGGCTGTTTCTCAATTTTTGTAATAAAAAACTTTGGGTCAATTCCCAGAAGTGGAATTGCTGGGTCATAAGGTAATTCCATTTTTAGTTTTTGAGGTCTCTTCACGGTGCTTCCCACAGAGGCTGCATCAATTTGCATTTCCACCAACAGTTCAAAAGGGTTCCCATTTCCCCACATCCTCACCAGCACTTGCTGTTTGTTGATTTATTGATGATGGCCATTCTGACAGGTGTGAGGTGATATCTCATTGTGGTTTTAACTTACATTTCTCTGATGATTCTAAGAATTTGTCTGAAGAAACTGAAAACTCTAATTTGAAAGAATGTAAGCACCCATATGTTCATTGCAACATTTTTTACAGTCACCAAGATGTGGAAGCAGCCCATTAGTAGATGAGTGGATAAAACACAATGGAATATTAGCCAAAAAAGAAAATTTTACCCTTTATGGCCGCATGGATGGACCTGGAGAACATTATACTAAGTGAAATCAGCCAGAGAAAGACAAATAACATACGATTTCACTCATTTGTGGAATCTAATCAACAAACTAAACTAATAGGCTGACAGCTCTGAGGGGTGGGGGTGGGGTGTTGCAGGTGGAGAGATTGAGCAAAATGGAAAAAGGACTCATGGACATGGACAACAAAGTGGTAATTATGTTTGGGAGTGTAAGGGGGACAAATGGTAATGGGAAAATACAATAAAAAAGAAAAAATCTTATTTTAGAAAATTAATATATGCTCTGAGTATGCAAGTAAAAATTCCTGTTATATGAGATAAAGTGAAAATGTTTGCATTTTCTAAATTGAATCAAGTTATATAAGGCTTATTGTATTAAAACTAGCCTTAGACCTCTTTGTATTCTTTTTTAAAATAGAGAATTTATGCTATTCATTTTTATTTTTTGCTTTGGTTAGAGACCTGCAGGGTTCAATGGAATGGATTTTCAACCCTTTTAGAGGTGGCTGCCTTTAGCCCTGCTGATCATCCTCTTTGCTTAGCAAGAGAGCCTGGCGATTTTTATTTGATAATGTTCAAATCTTGAGATTTAGAGTATCAGTAGCCCACCTCAAAACTGTCACGCTTTGTGCTTTTGAGGCAGCAACTTTGATTTGCTATAGTGTTTGGTTAACAAAGATCTTTTTCCTTTTGTTTCAGGGACAGCTTTCCCCCCTTGCTTCTGGCTTATTACCAAAATCTACAGCGTGGCGAAAGTAGGTTAAAGAATGTGTTCAAAGGCTTCAGACACATTACCCTTGCTTTTCAATATCTGTATCCATATGAACATCCATATAGTACATATGTATGCTTTCAATGACATGTTTTAAATATGTATTTAAATTTGTATACAAATTTAAATTTGTATGATACAAAATACTGATTATATGGGAAAAAACAGGTTGGGAAGCAGATTTCTTTTAAATTGTATTTTCCTGAAAAGATACCATAAAATGGTTTAGTTTAAAGCAATTAGAGCAAAGAGGCAACATTTTTTAAAAAGTTAAAGTTGAGTACAGTAATCTTTTAGGTGAAAAAGCTTTTCCTTTTTTTCTTCCTTATGTTGTTTAGAGCATGAGAACTATTGTCAAATAATTCTTAGGTAAAATGTGAAAATTTTTAACTTGAGCTAATTGTACAGAGTATATTATACCTTTGTATCTGGGTGATCATTTTAAAAGATTTTATTTCATTATTTTTTAGAAAGAGGGGAAGGGAGAGAGGCAGAGAGGGAGAGAAACATCAATGTATGGTTCCGTTTCACCTGCCTCCAGCCACAGACCTGACTGGAGACCTGGTTTGCAACCTGGTCATGTGCCCTGGCTGGGGAATCGAACCTGCAACCTTTGGGTTTGCAGGCTGGCGCCTTAACCACTGTGCTACCAGCCAGGGCTTGGGTGATCATTTTAAATGTGTGCATTGCTTTAGTATATACATAGAGTTTATGAAAAATCAGATACTGCTTGCTGACATTCATCAAATGTGCACATTTCTGGTTGTTGTTTCTTTCTGTTGTCTATCCTTTGGAGGCTTAGAAAGTTCATGTTTGATTTAGTTGTGTATAGATAATAAATCTGTGGAGTAAATTTTCTTGTATTTATCTGACTCAATTAAGCAGTAGTCATGTGTCACCCAAAATTTTGCAGATTTATATTGCAGATATTCTTCAAGCTTGAAGCTTTGGGGGAGCAGTAATGAATGGAATAATATTTTCTGAGATAAATTTTATTGATAAATATTGGTGTTGGCTTTTTGAGAAAAATGTTTGAAATCTATCTATACATTTCAATTCATGGACATTCTCAAAAGCCATCCTTAAACTGAGGGGTGCTTGTTCATGTGCGTAGGGATCAAAGAGGTGGTGTTGCCCTTGAAAAAGATATTGGAATGAGGACAGACATAGTCAGAGAGTCGCATTTTGAAAGGGAGTGGGAGAAAAGGAGTTGACTAGTTACCTTAATGCAGATGAAAATAACCCCCTTGCCATTAGCATGCCTTTGTCTGTATTGCAATGATCAGGGATATGACTGGTGGCAAGTAGGCCAGGAGCCTGAAGTGGACTGGTGGCAGAGGGAGTGGCAACAGAAGGTCAAAGGTGTCTCTTGACAGTGAAATTTTCAGATCCTCTCACCTGTCACCTATTCAGTCTCATAATCCAAGGCTGAACTGTAAACCCTGCCTGAGAGGAGTAACTGCTGTTATGAGATTTACTGGAACCAATTCTATTCTCCTCCAAATACTTTGAAAAAGTAATGTTATTGTGAGCTTCAGAGGACTCTTTTACCTCCAGGTTTGCTGCCTGAGCTCACAAGCCCTCTTACTTACACTGATGGTAGTAGTTTACTAGGAAAGCAAATTTATTTCTGCAGCAGGAAAATGTCATCTCCTGGACATCTTCATAGATTAGGTGAAGGCTGCCACATGTAATCCTCATGGCAGCCATTTTTTTTTGACACCTTGAAATATTGTAAGCCAGTATTTAGCTTGATTTTGGACTGAAAAATGGAGAAGAGCACTTTACTGTGATTGAATTGGGGATGAATAACCCCCTGAGCCTCTGAGTGTGAGTCCATGATTGACACTTTGGAAGTATGAGGCATGCAGTTCCTTTCACTACTTCCAATGAGATTACCAGGAGAGCTACTAGTAGGTCAAGCACATTGACTCAAGAGGAACTATTGGGCTCTTAGGTTTTAGACATATTTGCCTGTCTCATCTGTGTCCTGTGTTTTCCTACATCATGGCTGGTGTTAGAGGTATAACCATTTTCTGAAACATGCTGAGAGAGCAGGCTTCTACCCTCCTATTCTATAAACCATACCGAGTTGCAGGGGAACTGAAATGGGTCTGGGTGTGGGTGTGGCTGAACTGTGCTATGGAAGGTGTCCTGGCCCTAACAGGGGCAGGATCCCAGTGGTGGTGGTTCAGGTGCTGGGCAGTACTGTTCCCTCAAAACAGTCTATTGCTTCCCATCTTCCTGTTCGAACCTCTTTGCTTTGACAATTAAGGTTGCTATTTGGGAGCCTCATAAACCATATGGCCCCATTTTTCCATTTTGCCCACCTCCCCCACATTTTGAATTTTTTTCATTCATAGATGCCTAGGCAAATACCCCTCTACTATGATGCCCATCAGGATGACTTCCCCATCCCACTGCATATTTCTTTTTAAAAATATTTTATTTATTTATTTTCAGAGATAGGAGAAAGGAGGGTGAAAGAGAGGAAGAGAAACATCCAAGTGTGGTTGTTTCTCACCATGGGGGTGCCTCTTATGCACCCCCAACTGGGGACCTGGCCCGCAACCCAGACATATGCCCTGACTGCGAATCAAACCGGTGACCATTTTACAGGCTGATGCTCTATCCACTAAGCCACACCAGCCAGGGTTGCATATTTCTTTTTTTTTTTTTTAATTTTATTGTTGTTGTATTACATCCATCCCCTTTTTGCCCCCCTCTGTCCCCCTCCCCACCCACCCATTCCCCCCAAAGTCAATCCCACCTGTTGTCCATATCCATGGTTCCTTTATACTAGGTTCTTGTCTAAGCTGCTCCCCTTTCTTGCCTCTGCCTCCCCTCTCCCCCTAACCCCTTTCTCCCTGCCCACTGAAGGCCTATTCATTATATTGGAATAATGCGATGTGAAATGTCGGAGCCCAAATATTTAATTCTACTGTGTTTATCTACAGTTAGTTTATCCCATTTTTTCTGTTCAAACAAAAGAGGTGGAGACCTACCTATGTGACTTCCTTGCTGTTTTTCCAAAGAACTCCACAAAATAACCAGATACACGATTAAAATCAGACTTTATTTAGCATATTTAAGAATATACCTATGACAGATTAACAGCACCTATTTAAGAAGCACAAATATTACTTGATAATATTTAGTTAAACCACAAACATCAATCTCTCTGCATTCCCCAAGCAGGAGTCCGTTATTCTTGTCCTGCCAAAAAATTGCATTGTAACCATTTTAGAAAGGATACAATTAAAGCCAACCTTTATATAAAATCTTGCCCTTGGGCAGAGTCTCTGAGACCACTGACATATGTAACAGTATTAATTTATGAATTTGACTGGGTTGTGAAAAGGTTTCTCTTCTTGCTGGGGGAAAGAGGATAAAGCCTTTTGTGCACCTGAAGGTAAGTTCTGCCAATGGGAACTTTGCCCCAGGATTATAGTTTGGCGATCCTTTAAAAAGGCACTTTTATTTATTTAAGATTTTATTTATTTACTTTTAGAGAGGGGAAGGGGGAGAAAGAGAGGGAGAGAAACATCAGTGCGTGGTTGCCTCCCCTGTGCCCCCAGATGGGGACCTGGCCCACAAGTCAGGCTTGTGCCCTGACTAGAAATTGAACCAGTGACCCTTTGGTTTGCAGGCTGGCACTCAGCTCATCCACTGAGCCACACTAGCCAGGGCAGCACTTTTAAAATATAAATAGTTTTTTGAAGGAAAAGGAAATTTTTTAATTCCAAATTTAAAATATTAGAGCTGTTTATTGACTGAATGTATGTTTCTATTGTTGTGTCTCAAAGCAACACAAAATTTGATAGTAAAGGCAGTTTTAGAAATTATTTAATAAGCATATATATATATATATCTATACTTTACTAGTTTTAATATTTTTGTTCTTAAAATATAATAAACCCATATTATAGTTCTTGTATCTTGTCTGATGCAAATGCCATTGATATATGATTGTAATTCTTACAGTCACACCTTGGCTGTGGCTCCCAGTGGAGTCCACTACCTATTTATCTATTTACCTATCCATGCTCTATTTTATCTGTCAGGTAACCAATCAAAAAAACAAGAAACCAGAGCAACCGTTTTTTGGTGTTTGGTACTGCTCTAGGAAGGAAGAGATGGTCATAGTATAGCTCTACTAAATGCAAATCTTGTCAATTCACAGTCAAGTATTAATTGGGTCTTTAGAATATGGTAGTTTTTCCATCCTGCCAACAGGATTCCAATAGCTCATCCAGGGGTCTTTGCTCTTTAAGGGGGAAAGGATTGTCTCTGATTTTACATTCTATACACTCAACCAATGGAAAACAGGCATACCAGTGCCAAGTGTGTAGTGGAAAACTGCAGCAAGGACTCCAGCCAAGATGATTAGTTCACATTAATGATCTATTGTACCAGAATAAGTTTCCACTTGTCATATATACATTTGTAGTATCCTTTAAAAATAAAAATTTTAAATAAATTCTACTTCAGAAATTTACCAAAGTGGAAGTTACACATAGAATTCTGCATGCATTTTATTAACTAACTACATGTGTGCATTATTTTAGAGGATGACATCTACAAACACATACAGTCTAATATCTAGCACCTTATCTATAAGAACACATATCTAATATAGCTACAGTTTACATTTAGGAGAATTACTACAGAAATAACTACACCACTGAAACAGCCCAAAACACCAAACTTTTAACATCAAAATTGTAGCACAGATGAAGAGGGGGGAAATGCACTCAACTTTGAAGCACCAAACTAAGACCAATCTTATTTATGTCTATATTTTAGAACCAGAGAGATTTAGTAATGAATTCTCAGACACAGCAAATCTCTTGTGAATGTACAAGTTACTGTGGTTCATCACCCCCCACCCCCTTGGTGTGTGTACTTTGAGATATGAGAGCTTTGGTAGGCAATGATGGAAACATTTGACTCCTATTGGCAACCTTCATTTACCTTGAGGATTCTTATTTTACTTAACAAAGAGCAGTGGACTTGCCAGTGACCTGGCAATCAGTAGCCAACTTTTATAGATTTTAGCTTTCTTAGTTTTACCTTCAGCCAGTCTTTTTGCTTTTAGCAGAAGGTGGCATTTGCCATAGAGAAAGAAATTTTAAGTAACTAGAGAGAATTTATGACAAGGGTTTCTCTTCCTTTTGAGTTTTAGGTTATAGTCTGCTGATTGCAGCTCATTGCTCCTGTCTCCTCACGCCTAAGCTTGGAGGGGCTTTGAGGGGGCCAAGAGCACTTGTCTGGCTCATAGAAAATGAGAGAGAGATAAGGAGGGAGAGGGTTCAAAGCCATGACTGACCAGATTTTCTCTTCTTATCTTGGTAACTGGCTCACAGCCAACCCTTCCTTTAATCTTTTGCCTGCTCTAGAGGAAAAGACTTTTTGCTTAGAGAAGCCTTTCCTAACAGCATGGAGTTTTTCTTAAAGAGGAATAAAACAACAACAACAAAAAGATATGAGGGGAGAATATGTCTTCGGATTTTTTCTCACAATATGTGGGAGGCCAGTTATGAGGGGGGAAAAAAACAGTCCAGTAGTTTAAATTGTTCCTCTTTGTGTGATCCCAACAACCTGCAAGGGTTTTATCTTGAAGAGTTCAAATTACCAGTTGCATAATTTTTCTTTTCCAAATGGTGTATTTCAGACATTTTAAAGAGTATTTTGGCAATGTTTAAGAAAGCCTAGTTTCACTTTGTAAATTATTCTTTAGATAGTATGAAAGAATCTTTTGATGTAACTTTACCTCGCTTAATTGACTAATTATGTATAAAATAAGTCAATGTTAAGTACCTTATAATTTTATAGGTAAAAGATTTCTTAAGTTTTTTAAATGAAATAATTGGACAGTATCTACAGAATTGAATGTGCCCCAAAGATATATTGTACTGAGAATGTTCTGGTAAGAAGTGAGCTGTCTACCTTCTTCTAAGTTATAAAACAGCACTTTTCCTTACCTGTTGAATTTAAAGTAGGTATCCTGGTTATCTCTAAATTGGATTGAAGTTAGGGAAGAGACAGAAAAATACCTTTAATTGCTGGTTACCCTATTATTCACTTCTCTCCTTCCCTGATTCCATAGGCCCCAGGTCCCTGTGAACCTGTTAGCTCCGGTTTTGGAGTGAGTGAATGGGAGTAGGTAAGCGCACAGAGCTTTAAGCAAGAGGTATTCCTGAACGGCCGTTAGAGCAGAGTGAGGGGGAGTGAGGCAGGTGAAGGCAGTAGGCATGATGGCAAGAGGTAGGCAGGGAGCCAGAAGTGCAGAGGACTTCCCAACACCTGGCATTTATGATGCTGTAGAGAAGGACTCTTACATCACAGAAATCATAGAAGCCTAGAGCTTGCTCCTTCTTACAGCCCTCCCAACCTTGTTCAAATTGGTGTACTAGTCAAAGCACCTGTGATTCCTTGGGAAATTATATGTTCAATTATTCCTAAATAAGAAAATCATTAAATTGGAAATCACATCATTTCAAAGTCTGGTTTGTTCGGCCCCTATACATTAATGGGATTTTTACTGCACATATGAAGTGGCCTTGGCAAAAGAATGCATCCTTTAAAAATAGTTAGTGATAGCTATTACACATGAAGCTCTGTCTGTGAGGCTAATAACACTTTTCTGCACTTTCAGATTTTCAAATGACAAAACAGTGTGTGCAGTAATATCTCATTAAGTTGATAGTCTTGTATTCAAAATAGCACACTTGAAACAGTGCTATCTTTAAGCTAACTAGAGGTCCTATTGTTCATTAAGAAGAAAATGTCAGCAAAGCAGAATGCTCTTAATTCAAAGGTCCTCTTTTCCAATCTTCTATTTTTCAAAAGGTTTTCACATTTGAAAAGTCCGTTTTGTCATAAAAATAGACAATGCTTAAAATAGGGAAAAGAGGAACTTTAAAAAGGAAATCAGGGAGTCTTGGGGCCCTGGAAAATGTTGCATGTGCTAGTAAATTAACTTACCACACGTGTACAGGTCTGGTTCCATTCTGATTTGGGATTTTGGCAAACAATTTTCTCTGATACACTTTGAAGGGGTAGAGCTTTAAAAATAAAACAAGAAGTTCAGTTTCAACAAAATATTTGGAGACATTTATGTTTGAAATCCTGTTTCCTACGCAGGTAAGCATTTCTACTCAAAAGATAGGCTACAGCTACCTCAAACTCCTTGACCATGACAGATTCTCAATGCAATACCCCTCATTGAATAGAAGATTGCTCATGTAGGCCATTTCTTTACCCAGATATCCATTGAGGACAGGTTAATACAAGGATTTGGCAATAAAATTAGTATAATAAATTTATAACTATTAATTCATTTACATATTTTGGTAGAATTGTTGTGGAAGGGTAAACTTCAGCCTACATGTCTTGTCTGAATTACCACATCTTCCAAATTAATGCGGTTGGAATTATTAAGATTTTCATGGACATATCAAATTGACAAGTCAGTACAATATTATTTGGGTCTATCATCTCTCTTTTCCTAAATTCTGAACAAGGCAATTCCAAATTACAATGCAGACTTATTCACAGTCCAAATCACTGCTGTTTACCTCTCCCTTGAGACGCTCATGTTGAAATTTCTGAGGAGAGAGAGAGATAAGGAAAATATTTGAATTCCATAGAGACACAGTGTTCACACAGAATAAGGCTAAACTCTGAATATGGCCATCTTTATGTACAACTACTTGATTAACTCTTTGTCAACCAAATACTCCCTCCTCCTCACTTTATAGATTTCTGCATGAGCAATTGAATGGCCATGGGTTTATGTAATTTGATCTTTAGGAAGATTAAAAACACTGTTGTGACCATTTTATGGTTCCATATCATTTGGTCAAATCAATATAGTGTGTGTCTTCAGAAACACCAAAGTGTATCCTTACCCAAAGTGATTTCAGGGTTTGAGATTTGAAAACTCTTTGCCTGTTTTGACCCTGTGGGATAAGTTAGATATTGCAAAGGTTTTCCCAAAGTGAGATACTTCAACAACAATAATTAGGATATGTCTCACCTGAACACTTTGATTTTAAGATTGTGTGGAGTATATCAAATGCTTACAAGGTATTGAGAAACCAGCCTGTCTGTTATTTCTGAATCCCTTATATTTATCTCACGTACCTGCAGGGATCTTAAAGGCTTTAGAGTCACAGGTGGAAAGGACACATAAGTGTGCCTAGAGTAAGAAAAATGTTTATCCTGCCTTACTTGCTACCCATATGGAGATCTCATGAACACTAGATTCCTAATGGGCACATCACTCTTGACTGACATTGTGAGTTTTGTAGGACTTTGGCTACTTCTAGTTGAATTTACTTTTTGGGGAGGAAATACAGTTTGACCAAAAAGGCTTATTTGGACACTGCCCCCACACAAGTGACTGGTAGAGGAGATTTGGAGGATTCTTTTGGACATCCCAATTCAATCACAAAGGGAAAATTGTAAAATAGTGGCGTAGTTTCTGTCCCACTATTATTCAAATTGGAGACAAAAAATAGATTAGTGTCAGTAGGTTATTTTCTATTTGCATAGGATGGCCTTGGCTCCTGCTCATGCACAAACCCAGGGTTTTACATAAAAAAAATAATAAAACAAAACAGTCAACTGTTGAGACTCATGAATATATGTTATTTCTCTATTGTCTCCCTTGGACTAGCTTCCCATTTCAAGCATGCCCTATTATCCTCTTCCACTTTTCTGGATCCCTGTAGAGAATCTAGAAACCTTGGTTTTTTAACTACATGATGCCTTTGTCTAAGTTACAATAGTCTTTATACCAGATTGTGGCTTCATACATTGATCAGTTAGTCAGGTTTTGCTTCTTAGGCTCCATCAATGATTTGGTCCATTGCTTTACTTTCAGTTTAACATAAGCTGTAACCCTTGCTTGCAACCTCTTGACCTGAGGGCCTAAAAGTCCTTAAGTTCACAGGCATCATCTTTCTTTTTCCTCAGAGGGAAAGCTGACATCTTGTAGTTCTGAGGAGACAGGCCAAATACCAAGTACATATTCCAAACAGATAGCCCTTGTTGCTCTAAGAAATCTGGAGCCTAATATTTTTTGGGGGAGAATTTCAGATGTAATCTTTATGTGTGTGCTTTGAGTTACACACGTTTAAGGGAACACTCCTGTTTCTGTATCTTCCATATATTTATCTGTCTTGTGCTGAGAAGGATGTGTGCAACATCTTTGCCTGGAATGGTATGGGTTGAAATGGTATGGGGTTGTGAGTGGTCCGTTGAAAAGAAAGCAGCTCCTATTTTCTATACTGCCGACAGTTCGAGGTTTGTCTTAGAATTCACTTCAAGGTGAAACAGCAAAATCATAAGAAGGAACAGTCTTGCCTTCAGTCCCACCCTCTGTGCCAGCTTCAGTTTCAGGAAGGTCTGGGTGGCTATAATCTTGTGGGGACTTTTCCTTGCAGAAGAACTTCTTCAGCATATCCTGAATCTCCTTCTTGATGGTCTTGTGCATGTACCCATAGATGTAAGGGTGGATGCAGCACTGCAGGAAGAAAAACCAGATTATTATGGTGATCAACCACTGGGGTACCTTGGTTTGGACATCCACCCACAGAGCCAGGACTGCTAGAAAGCAGTAAGGCCCCAGGGATAGCACATAGGAGAAAATGATGAGGAAGATCACTTTAGCTGCTTTGCACTGGTAGCATCTGGGCAGAGGAGGGCCATTGTTGCTGTTTCGACGACTTGGTGGGGCACTCTTTGGGATATTCACTGCCTCAATGTCATCCACGCTAAAATTGAAGTCATCCTCACCAAACTCCATGTCATCTTCACCCAAGTCAATGTTGCACTGGTTGACCTCTATGCTGCCCTGGTGTACTTTCATGCTGCTTTCAATTTTGGTGCTGCCTTCTTTATACTCCAAGCTGCTTTCTCTGACCTCCAGGCTCTCTTCCTTGGCTTCCATGCTGCCCTCTTCGGCCTCCACACTGCCCTCGTTGGCCTTGACCTCACTTTCATTCTGGCTGTGGAACCTGCTCTCACCCTGGAACTCATCTTTCTTCTCTCCCTCTTCATCCTCATTCTCCACACAGTCCTTGGCTTGAACCTGCAAGCTGTGGCTCTTGATATTGTACAGAAAAGCATGCTGCTGCCGGGCTGCACCAAACACTACGGAGTAGCAGGAAATCATGACGACCAGTGGAATAATGATGAAGGACACCACACTGAGAATGGTGTAGCTGGGACTGGCACCCCAGATCATAGAGCAAAGGGCATTGCGCTCATCAAAGGTAGCCTGGCCCCAGCCATAGAGTGGGGGTGTGCTCTGCAGGATGGCCACAATCCAGGTGCCATAGAGGAGCATATAACCTCGGCGTGGGGTCATCTTGGCCGGGTAGGAGAGAGGGTGGATGATGGACAAGTAGCGATCCAATGACACCACAACGATCGTGTTGACACTAGCAAAGGCGAATAGGTGAGTGAGGCTAACCAAGGCGGTACAGAAGTGGCTGTTGAGAGGCCAGAAAAAAGGCAGGGAGGTGGCCACCACCCAGGGGGCCACAAGTGAAACCTGCAGCAGGTCAGTGATGAGGAGGTTAAAGATGAAGCGGTTGGTCACCTGCAGCAGCTGCGGCTTCCGCTGCAATGCGAGTGCCAGCACTATGTTGCCAATGAATGAGGCAGTGAGGAAGATGAGCAGCACGCTGGAACGCATGATGCCGTGAGCCAGGCTGATGGGCATTTTGGAGAGGGGCATGCACGTGTGGCTGCCATTACTTTCTCGTGTGCTGTTGCTGCAGGTGGACGTCATGGCTGGCTGGCCGGTGGGCGTAAAACAGGGTACAGGCTTGGAGAGGCACCAGCAGGGGGCGAAGGGGTGCACAGACCACACCCACTGCCTAAGCTGGGGATGAAAGAAACACGTGGACCGGGTTAGTTATACTGTCGAGGAGGCATCGCTTCTGTGCTCAGCAGCAGCGCTGCAGGATCCCCTCCCCAGGGTCCCCACGCAGCCCTCGTCCCTGACCGGGCACTTTCTCTGTATCCTCTTCCTCCCTGGGTCTTTTTGCCTCTCTCTAGGGGCCTCTGAATCTCTCCCATCTGTCTCTCACGCTGGCGCGTGCACAGGATCTACTCTCTCTGTGTGTCTGCGCTACTACTATCTTTGAATCTCAGAATTTGGTTTTCTTGAGTGGTTTCCCCAGCCGTCTCTCCCGCTAGTGCACGCACGAGCTCTGTGTTCCAGCCTGTTTACGTTTGTTGAACTCTTTCTTTCTCTCCAGTATCTCTCTGTAGCGCACTTTTTCTATATCTCCCGGGGTGTGTATACATCTCAGGTTTTCCTATTCCGCCTCCTGTCCTCTCTCTTAAGTCTCTCCCTAGAACATGCGCACTGTCTATAGGTCTCAGTCAGTCTGTGGTTCTCCTCTCTCTCTTCCATTTCTCTCTTTTTCACTCCAGTCTCTTCCACTCTAGGTCAATTTCTGTCTCTCAATCCTCTCTGTGTCTCTAATGCTAGCGGACTTTCTCTATAGCTGTGTGTGTCTCTCCCTTATCTCTCCCTTCCTCTTTTTCTAATGCGTTCTTGTTTCTCTGTGCCTCCGCCTGTCATTGAATGCTGCTTATTAGAGCGTGTGCTTCCCAGTCTTTTCCTGATGCTGTTTCCTCCTCTCTCCACTTCTATTTCCTTGACAGTCTCTGTGGTCCCTAGCACACCTGCTCAGTATTACTCTCAGTCACTCTCCGTGTTTCTGTAATTCTTTTGTTTCCTGTTTCTCCCGGGTTCTCTATGCGTCACTTTCTATGCCCCACTATGCTTGTTCTTTCACGAATCCTCTCATCTGTGTCTCTCCCTGTATCTCCTTGCGGTTTGTTGCTCCGCGTGTTAAGTTCTCTCTTTATTACTGTCTGCCTGCTTCTTCCCATTGTTCTTTGAAGCTCCACGTCTTGTCTCTCTTTGCTTGTCTCTGTCACCTGCAGCACCTCCGTTGCTCAGGTTCTCTCTCTAATGTGCGCACTTAGAGTCGGTTTCTGCGTCTCTTACTCTCTTCCAGAGACTCTTGCTAAACATTTACTGTGTATGTTTCAGTCTGGGTGCATCTCTGTCTCTATTTTACTCCGGCGATCCCTCACCTCGATTTTTCTTTGGCTGGATCTGTTTCCAATTCCTATCTCTCTGTCGACTTTATTTTGCCATGGAAACCAGCTGCCGCCTTGGCCACTGAGGGCTCTGGCAGATAAATCTAGTTTCTCAGCGCTGCAGCTGTGGCTGGATGTAGGGAGATGTCTACTGCCCCCCTCCCCATTAGGCATCCTCTCTGCATTCTCCGGCCCACCAGGTGTCAAAGGCGGTGGGTGTCTGGACGAGTGAGCTGGGGAGAGCAGGAGAAGAGGCGGGGGTGGACTGGTGGGGAGAATCTGAGAGAGACAGTGAGAAATTGAGAGTCAGAGAGAGAGAAAGAAAGAGAGAGAGAGAGAGAGAAAGAGAAAAGAGCAAAATCGAAAAAGAATAAGATAAAAAGAGTATGAGAAGCAGAGAATGAGAGAAAGGACAAGGAACCAACAAGAGAATTGTTGGTGGTGGAGGGAACGCACAAGAGAAAGTGTGAGAGGGGAGTCCCAGGGCAAGAATACGGCTGAGGGACTTCGAGGAGCGGCAGCACAGCTGTCGTCGGGTCGAGACAGACCGGACATTCCGGGCTCCCAAGCACAGGGTCAAGTACCGCTCCAGGGCGGCTGCATTCGGAGCAGTGCGGGCCGCTTACCTGTTGCAGCTGGAGGCACCGCGCCACGGAAGCGGCGGGCCGATCCTTGAGGAGGACCAGCCGCAGTTGTCCAGGCTAAGCCCCGAGGCGCCGGCAGCTGCGGGCTCACCCTGGGCACTCAGCACCAGGCACCGCGCGGCGGGGGCGGCGGGAGCGGTGGGAGCAGCAGGAGCCGCAGGAGCTGGGCGCCTGTGCCCGCACGTCCTGCGCTGCAAGCTCTGAGTGGCGGCGGGGACGCACAGCGTCTTAAGGCAGCGCGGAGCCCTCACCTTGCGGGGGGCCTCCCGCCCCTCGGTCCCCGCCCGCGCGGGTGACGCACCAGGCCGTCGGCGCCTGGAGCAGCAGGGCTGACGGGTGGGGGAACACCGCAACTGACCCTACTCAGATGTTCTCACTCTGCATCCCCACCCAATTAAGTCCGACCTCGCTGAGACTTCACAGGCTATGGGTTCTCAAGGCTGATATTCGCGCAAACCTTTTGACTTCCTAGTCCCTTACACAACTCTTCCAAAGAGAAACAGAAACCTAGGCCCAAGCCTCGAGTCTCGACTTTGAAGACCCTCACCCCTGTCCCCCTAAAGTACGAACCGCTCCTGGACCCAAGAGAGGAATCCAGACTTTAATATCACTGATTTTCCACAACTTTCTCTAGCTCCCAGCCAGAACTAAACAGCAGTGCCTTTCCTGCAGTTTTTGCGAGAATTTAATCTAAGACAAACCACCTAATTATCCACTGTGTTATTTTATTGAAGCATTGTATATCTGTAAATCTCTCTCCTCCCTCTCTTCTCTCTCTGCCAGGTATTGTGCTAAGCTGTTTACACAGAATATACTGCCAAATCCTTACCCCAATCTTGTGAGATAAGTGCTGCTATTATCTTTATTTTATTGAGACATAAGCAGAAGCCAAGTTCAAGCAAATGCTGCACCCGCTCTACTAACCAAGACATTCTCTATCTCCAACACATTTCAGGTGTTTGCTCTGTATCACACCTGGGCAGACACCAAGGCATAAGGCCCTCACCCCAAGTCAGTGACGGAAGGTGTCCTAGACCAGGGGTCATTTATGTTTGGTTTCTAAAGGACTGAGTACATTTTCTAGGCAGGAAGGAAGGGGAAGTGTGTTCTGCAAGAAGGAGATTCATGGGCAAGCAGGGCTGTAGCAGAGAACTGGATGCAAGAGAGGCCACAGCAGGGTGAGTGCCAGGAGGTGAGCTGGAAAAATGGGGTAGGGAAAGATTCTGACTGGCCTTGAATGCCAGTCTGGGGACTTTGGACTTTATCCTGTGATCCCTAGAGGGCCATTGAGGATTTGTTCTATTATACACCGTTTCAAATATACACAAATGTCATGATAATAATAAAATAACCCCTAATCCAACCTTAACAATAATAAATATTTTGCCATTATTGTTCATTGATGGTATTTATACTGGTAGATGTGATGAGATTTCTGTTTTTCTAAGGTCACCTAGAAGCAGGGCTGGGACGGGGGTGGGTGAGGTATTGAATGGTGAAAGAAGAGAAAAGAGGTTGTGGCAGGAGACAAGGAGGGTCTCAACACATCACACAGAGGGAGCTGAGAAGAGACCCACAGAGAGGCCAAATTGACAGTGCAGAGAGATAAGGGCAAAGAGGTATTGAGCAGGGTCTAGGATAAGCAGAAAATTCTGAGTTGGTTGGTGGGATGGATGGAGATCTTGCCCTTCCACTTCACACCATGCCTCCTGGACAGGGAGACAAGGGAGGTATATATAATCAGCCCCCTAGATGTTCTTTAGATATCAAACCCTACATTTGTTATAGATCTTTAGTCTTTAA
Organism: Noctilio leporinus; assembly: GCA_004026585.1. NCBI lineage: Eukaryota > Metazoa > Chordata > Mammalia > Chiroptera > Noctilionidae > Noctilio > Noctilio leporinus. The sequence goes on from PVIW01008563.1 coordinate 16,674, forward strand.
AACATTTTTTTTGGCTAGGACTGATTTTATCTTCTCAAAGTCAAATAGTATAAACCTAGTCATTTTCCCTGCAGACATTTTTCATGAGAATTGCTCATAGTTATGAATTTCTAACCTCACTCTGGCCATAGTGCAGTATCTTGGGTGTCATGCACTGTTAATTGGCAGTGCACTCAGATTTGATATTTTGGAATCACTTGGGAGGCAAGCTGTAAGAAGTGACCAGAAACAAAGGCCAGTCCAGTCCATCCTGTCTTTTCTCATTTTCACTGTGGTCCTGAGAGTTCCTTGGACTGCTAGGATCCAGCAGGCAATAGGGAAAGTCACCTAGGTCCATGTTAAAGGTGGGTGCTTAAGAAAGGCAGCCTCATAGAGTCTGCAGCTGCACCTTAAATGTTAAGGATGGAATATGGAAGAGCCTGTAACCAAGGCCAGTCTGCTTGCAGGAGACAGTAAGAAAGCCAATGAAATACTGAGAAAGAAATGCAATCCTCAGGTGCCTGTTTCTTTTTTTATTTTTCCCCTCCAGGCTTGAACAGAGTTGGTGTCCTTGAATTTCAAAGGCATGCAAGTATCAGCATCCCAACTAGATGTATGTGGGGGGCCTTGGGGAATGTAGATTTGGCTTCAGGCCATGCAGGCTTTGATTCTGATGGCCTTGGAAGAGCCCTTCACAAGTCTCTAGATTATAAGGAGGTATTTTGGGATGAGACAGGGAGAGTTTGGGATGATGGTATGAGAATTTACCTAGTCCATTTTCCTACCTTTGTAATTCTATAGCATCAGAGGTAACATTGAACTAATGGTATTATTTGAGCAGGGATGGAGAGCAAGAAGCTAGCAGAAAGGGCTCTAGGGCTTGATGACAATCACAAGCTTCAATACCAGCCAGTGTGCCAGGCTGATCATCCCAGACTTGTTCACCTGGATAGACTAGCCTAGGGGATGTACCAACTACCCATTAAGGGAACTCAGAGGCCTATTACCCAACCAGGTCTAGTAACAATGCAGGGTGCAAGGGTCCTTGAGTGCCTACAAGTGCCAAGCATTATGCTTGCTTTATCCTGTTTAATCTTTGAAGGAACTCTGCAAGATAGAAATTAGCACAATATTTTTAGAATCCAAGACATCACACATCAAATTTTTTCATTTTAAATTCTCTTTTAACTTTAATTTTATTGTTGTTGCATTACATTTATCCCATTTCCCCTCACTATTCTCCCCTGCCCCACCCTCTTCACCCCCCTCCCATAGTCAATCCCACATATTGTCCATGGGTCATCCATGATAGTTCTTTGAGTAAACTGTTCCCCTTTTTGGCCTCTTTCTCCCTCCCTCCCACTCCCCTCTGTACACTGAAAGTCTGTTCCTTCTTTCCATGTCTCTGGTTCTGTTTTGATGGTTTGTTTGTTTTGTTCATTAGTCTCTTGTATTGGGCGAGATCATATGGTATTTGTCTCTCACTGACAGGCTTATTTCACTAAGCATAATACTCTTCAGTTCTAGCCATGTTATGTTGTCACAAAAGGTAGGAGTTTCTTCTTTCTTTCTGCTGTGTAGTATTTCATTGTGTAAATGTACCAAAGTTTTTTGATCCATTCATCCACTGATGACATTTTTTTAAAAAGCTGCAAATTTAACCTTACACTACTAGTAGCAATATTATCTTGATTTCAAAAATGCTAAAATATGAAAAAAACATGAACATAAGAATCAATGTATTATAGTACCACCTCTGTCCTTATGGAGAGGTTAGGCAACTTACCCAAGGTCACATAGCAAGTGTTGGAGCTGAGAGGTAAAACCTGTTCTTACTCTAACACTGGGAAATTTCTTAGGCTGCTTCTTGGAAGGGTCAAGAGGCGAGACAGAAAGTCTCCCAGAGACCTAGCCCAGAAAATATTTCAAATCCAGATGAATTGCTAATATTGTGGAAAGACAAAAGAAGTCACAGTGATAAAAGCTTCTTTTTGTGGGATACATGATTCCTATAGGTGGTAAAATAAATAAACTAGTCAATCTAAATTCTAAGTCTCACTCCATGGGGCGGGGGTTAGATTTTTTCAGTGTTATGTGCTGCTCTGGTATTCACTTAAGACCAACCCTAAGGATTGTGCTTGCAAATTCAAGTGAAATTAAGTACATTCTGAGTTCGAGCTAATAATGACTACTCTGTTGGCTTGTGAAAGACAGAAAGTTTGGATTTCAAAGCTATGTTTATTCAAATAAAATAGGAAGAGAAAACCTGCAGAATAACTGGATGGATTACACATAAAGAGCAGGAGAGCTGATTTCTAGTCCCAATAATGTAGTCAACTTGTTGCGTAACTTTGGGAAGATCCCTTTCTCTCTCTGATCTCAGTTGTGTTAATCCAGCAAATAAAGTAGTGGAGTATTAGATAATCTCTAAGAAGCCTGTCAGTTGATAACTTTTGATTCCATCTGGCTATTATTAAAAATCTCAAAACTAATACAACCAAAATATTTCCTAGCCAGTGTGGTTCAGTTGGTTGGAGCGTTGTCTCATTAGGTCAATCCAAATATTTAAAAACTGAAAACTAGACCTCTGCTTGGGCCATGAAAATGTAACAGGAACTGGGTTTATACTTCCACCTTTAAACAGGTGAAAAAGTGGGCAAAATATATGAAATAATGGTTGTCAAACATTGGAAAACAGGAAATACAAGACAGTGATCCTCAGGAAAAGGAAAACAAATGAACTGAGCCCTACAATTGCTCTAGTTTACTACCTAGAGAGAGTTACTAGGCTGGAAACTGAGGCTGGGCTTAGAAGTCTGTCTAAAATTCCAGGGGGTGAGGGTGGCTAGAATTTACAAGATAATCTACCAGAGAGGAGCTTCCCAGAGAGAGGGCTCCAGAGATTTGTAAAAGGTGCCCCTCAAAATTTTGACTGAATACTGATCAGCACATGCATGTGCAAAAACTAACTAACCCTGGGGGAAAAAATGACTCAAAGGGAGTAGATTGAGTGATTTCTAGAGCTCACATAAGACTAGATAGAGAGCAGCCTGACAGATATGGGCTGAGGTTCGAGGGGTGAAGAGATTGAGCAATAAAGAAAAAGGACTCATGGGCATGGATAACATTTTGGAGATTGGGGAGAGGGGGTTGGGAGACAGGGGTAGGGAGCGAGGTCAAAGAGGGTATAAACGGGATAAGTGGTAATGGAAAAATACAATGAAAATAAAAATAGATAAAGAAGTTAAAAAAGAAAAGATGAGGGAGGGCGGGGGAGAAGGCCAGCAATAGCTCAATTTTCTAACACCAGAAAGAAGAAACTTTATAATACATCAAACTGAATACTCAAGAGAAGATTGCTTCAGTAGTGGAGCAACCTTAGTCTAATGTTCATTCTGGCTCCACCTAGCAAGTAGGATTAAATTGTTTCCAACTATCTTCACTGCAATTCAGAGCAAGGCTCAAAAATATTTAAAGGAATACAAAAATATCAAGTAAACCTAATAAAACAACAAAAGGCATACAAAAGAGGAAAATATGGCCCATAATGAAAATTAAGAAAAATAGACACAGATGATAGAATTAGTAGACAAAGACATCAAAACAGCTTTCAAAAATATACTTTTTTTAAAATTTAATTTTATTGTTGTTATATTACATCCATCCCCTTTTTACTCCCCTGTCTCCTTCCCCACCCACCCACTCCCCACCAAAGTCAATCCCACTTATTGTCCATGTCCATGGTTCTTCCATACTAGTTCCTTGACTAAACTGCTTCTTTCTTTGCCTCCTCCTCCCCACCCCCCTCCCTGCTGAAGGTCTATTCATTGTATTCATGTATCTGGTTCTGTTTTGCTTGTTTGTTTTGTTCATTAGTGTCCTGTAATGGGTGAGATCATATGATATTTGTCTTTCACTGACTGGCTTATTTCACTTAACATAATACTTTCCAGTTCCATCCATGTTGTTGCAAAGGGTAGGAGTTCCTTCTTTCTTTCTGCTGCATAGTATTCCATTGTGTAAATGTACCAAAGTTTTTTGATCCAGTCATTCACTGATGGGCACTTAGGCTGTTTCCAGCACTTGGTCAAAAATATACTTCATATGTTCAAGAAGGTATAGAAAAGCAGGAGAATGTAAAGGAGACCTTTGCATTGTATAATAGAAAATAGGCTCAAATATTATTTACTTCAAGAAAAAAAGAATATAGTGTCTGAGATAAATATGTACTGGGTGACATTATTAGCATAAGAGACACTGCAGAAAGAAGCTTATTAAACTTGAAGACAAAGCAATAGAAATGATCTAGCAGATGATATGATATTAAATATAGAAAACCCTAACGATTCTGCCAAAAACTACTGATAGGTGAATTCACTAAAGTAGCAGGATACAAAATAAACATCCAGAAATCAGTTGTATTTTGATACACCGATAATCAATTATCAGATAGAGAAACTAAGAAAACAATCCCATTTATAATTACATTAAAAAATACCTAGAAGTAAATTTAACCAAGAATGTAAAAGAAGTGTACTAGGAAAATTATAAGACATGGAAAAAATAAATTGAAAAAGATGCAAATAAGTGGAAGCATATACCATGTTCATGGGTAGGAAGATTAAATAATTATTAAAATGTCTATACTAACCAACTCATTCTTAGCTTTAATGCAATTTTTATCAAGATACCAGTGGTGTATTTCACAGAACTAAGACAATTATTCTAAAATTACATATAGAACCACAAAAGACACTGAATAGGAACAATAGTTGAGAAAGAAGAACAAAAGTGGAGGAACCATGCTACCTGATGTCAAACTATACTAGAACTCCACAGTAATCAAAACAGCACAGTACTGGCATAAAAACAGACATATAGATCAGTGCAGCAGAATGGACAGCCCAGAAATAAACTCACACCTCTATGGTTAATTAATATTTGACAAAGGAGACAAGAACATACAATAGGGTAAAAATTATTTAATAAATTATGTAGGGAAAAGTGAACTAATATGTGCCCAGAAATGAAGCTAGACCATTTTCTTACACTGTCCACAGGAATAAACTGAAAATGAATTAAAGAGTTAGCCCTGGCTGGTGGCACAGTGGATAAGGCACCAGCCTGCGAACCTAGGAGTTGCTGGTTTGATTCCTTAGCTGGGGCATGTGGCCAGGTTTTGGGCCAGGTCTCCAGCTTGGTCCATGGCTGGTGGCAGGTGAAAGGCAACTCTCCCTCTCTGCCTCCTTTCCCCTCTCTCTCTGGAAATAATAAATACAATCTTAAAAAAATAAAGAGTTAAATGTTAGACTCAAAACCATATAAATCTTAGAAGAAAACATAGGCAGTAAAATCTTTTAGCAATATTTTTTTCTGATATGTTTCCTTGAACAAGGGAAACAAAAGAAATAAAAAACCAAATTGGATTACATCAAAATAAATGTTTTTGCACAACAAAACACAAATAATAAACAAACCATCAACAAAAGAAAAAACTCACTGAATGGGAGATGATTTTTGCCAATGATATACCTGATAAGGGGCTGATAATCAAAATTTATAAAGAACTCGTACAACTCAACACCAAAACCCCCAAACAATCTAATTAAAAGATGAGCAAAGGACCTGAATAGATATTTCTCCAAAGAAGACATACGGATGGCCAATAGTCATATGAAAAAATGCTCAATATCACTAATCATCAGATTGATGCAAATTAAAACCACAAGAAGATACTACCTCATACTTGTCAGAATGACTATCATCAATAAATCAACAAACAAGTGTTGGTGAGGATGTAGAGAAAGGGAACACTTGTGCACAGTTTGTGGGAATGCAGATTGGTGCAGCCACTGTGAAAAGCATTATGGAGTTATTTCAAAAAACTAAAAATAGAACTGCCTTATGACCCAGACATTCCACTTCTGGGAATATATCCTAAGAAACCTGAAACACTAATTCTAAAGAAAATGTACACCCCTATGTTCATAGTAGTTATTTACAATAGCTAGGATTTGGAAGCAGCCCGTGTCCATTAGTAGATGAATGGATAAAAATAGCTGTGGTACATTTACATAATGGAATACTACTTGGCTATAAAAAGATGGAAATCTTACCTTTTAGGACTGCATGGATGGACCTAGAGAGTATTATTCTAAGTGAAGTAAGCCAGTCAGAGAAAGAGATGTATCATAGGATTTAACATATATGAAATCTAATGAACAAAATAAACTAACAAACAAAGGAGAAACAGATTCATAATACTTAGAACAGATTGACAGCTGTCATACTTAGAACAGATTGACAGCTGTCAGAGGGGAGAGAGTTTGGGCAGCTGAGTGAAAAAGGTGAAGGGATTAAACAAAATATATAAATAAATAAATAGCCCTCATAAACACAGATAACAGTATAGTGATAACCAGAGGGAAAGAGGGCTGGGGGAAGGTAGAAGAAGGTGAAAGGTGGGGTGCATAAATGGTGATAGAAGGAGACTTGATTTGGGGTAATGAATACACAATCACAAAATACAATACACAAATGATGTATTATAGAATTGTACACCTGAAATCTATATAATTTTATTTTTTATTTTATTTTTGAATTTAATTTTATTGTTGTTGTGTTACATTCATCCTCTTTTTACTCCCCTCTGTCCCCTTCCCCACCCACACACTCCCCCCTTAAGCCAATCCCATTTGTTGTCCATCTATATAATTTTATTAACCAATGTCACCTCAATAAATTCAATTCAAAATTTAAAAAGTGTAATGTAACAATGTTTAGGAATTATACTAATGTTATTATGAATTATTCACTTTTATAGTGCATATAATAAAGCACAGTTATAATAAAAAAGAAACTGTCCAAAATGAAACAGAGAGAAAAGATAGAAAAATATGAGTAGAGCAACAGTGAGCTGTAGAATATCTTCAAGAGGCCTAATATAAAAGGTCTGTCCAAAAGGCATTCAGCCACATAATATGAAAAAATAGAGACATTTATTGAAGAAGATACAATGTACAAGAAACAATGTACATAGAACAGTGATGCTTCAGTCCCTTCAAAGTAGACCCCTTGGGACCTCACACAGTTCTCCCAATAGCCATCAGCTTCCCCATCATATTTTCCTAAAATCTCTTCCCTTTCAAAGGCGATTTTAGTTTTGGGGAAAGCCAGAAGTTGCAGGGTGCCAAATCTGAACTGTAGTGGGACTGAGTCACCTGGGTGATCTGATGTTTCATCAAAAGACTCTGCACAAGACACGATGCATGAGTGGGCATGTGGTCATGATGAAGATGCCAATCATCAGTTGCCCATAGCTGTGGCCTATCCGAATAGTTTCCATGGAGAAATGTTAAAGCTTAATGGAAAACCTGATTAAGATTCATTGTACCACTTGTTCAGTCATTTTGAATGCAATGGCCACGCAGTACACATGCTCAGAGGTGTCTGCTGCCCCCACTGACTAGTACAGTGAAGTCATCATTGTTCATGCATGTGCATTCCAGTTCACTCTCCTCGGCTGCCAGGTTACATCAATGTCACACAAACTATTCTCATTATATTAACAATAGCTGGACAGTTTTCATATAGACCTCGTATATGTAATTAAAATCCCCAAAGGAATTAGGGAGACAGAAATATTATTTGAAGAAATAATGGCTGAAACTTTTCTAAATATAATATGAACTATAAACCCACAGATCCAAGAACCTCAACAAAACTCAAGCAGAACAAACATGAAGAAAATCTTATCAAGGCACATTATAATCCTTATTGTTTCCCCATAAATCTTCACCATATAGTTGGTGAGGATATTTGGATAAATCATAATTTTCATCACTGCTTTTGGAATGTCAAATTGACAGCCACTTGGAAAACAGTTTGGTGGGTTAATAAAAGGTTAAACATACACCTACCAATTGCTTATGTTTTTTTTTTTTTTTTAAGATTTTATTTCATTATTTTCAGAAAGAAGGGAAGGGAGAGAGGGAGCGAGGCAGAGAGGGAGAGAGACATCCATGTATGGTTGCTTTTCACCTGCCTCCAGCCACAGACCTGATTGGAGACCTGGTTTGCAACCTTTTTATGTGCCCTGGCTGGGGAATCGAACCTGCGACCTTTGGGTTCGCAGGCCAGCGCCTTATCCACTGTGCTACCAGCCAGGGCTGTTTAAGTTTTTTACTCACAGGAGAAATAAATACATTTGTCCATGTAAAGATATACATGAATATTTATAGCACCTTTATTTGTAATAGTTACAAGCTGGAAGCAACTCTAATGTCTATCAACAGGTAAATGGATTGACTTTGGTGGGGAGTGGGTGGGTGGGGAAGGGAAGAGAGGGGAGGGGAAATGGGATGGATGTAATACAACAACAATAAAATTAAGTAAAAAAGGTAAATGGTTTATTTACACATAGGAACGTTATTCATATAAACAGCAAACAAATTATTGATATATATGAAAACACAGATGAATCTTAAAATAACTATGTTGAGTGAAAGAAACCATACTCTAAAAAGAGTACATGCTGCATGGTCCCTTTTACATAAAATTACAGAATTACAAATAAATATAAAATGGCATAAAACAGATCAATGGTTGCTTTGGGATGGGGGAAGAGAGAAAGAAGGGGAATCAATTGCAAAAGGGTTATAAAGAAATTTTTTGGAGGTGAAGCAAATGTTCATTATTTTTTTGGTGGTGGTGATGGTACATGGTATATACCTATGTCAAAACTCATCCAATTGAGCCCTGCCTGGTGGCACAGTGAATAAGGCACTGTCCTGTGAACCCAAAGGTCGCTGGTTCGATTCCCACACAGGGCACATAATGAGATTGCAAGCCAACTCTGTAGCTGGAGGCAGGTGAAAGGCAACCATACATTGATGTCTCTCCCCCTCTCTGCCTCTATTCTCTCCCTTCCCCTTTCTCTGAAAATAATTTTAAAAATCTTTTAAAAAACCCTAATCAAATTGTACTTTTCAGGTCTATTCAGTTTAATCTACATGTATTACACATAAGTAAAGATGCAACTAAAAAGAAGCCCCTGGTGGGTAGAAAACCAAAAGTTAATCGTTTGTGTGTCCAGCATTCCACTTGCTGCATTAGAACAGTGACCTTTCTCTGAGGGAGCCATCAGGCCACTCAGCACCTATATTGGCTCTCAGCAGTCCAAACTTGTGTTCCAGTAATCAATGTCTTTAGCCCACCTACTCTCTGTGATGGGAACCCAATGTGGACTCTTCCCAAATGCTTAAAGGATCATATCCATCCCTTCATGGCAGACTAACAGCTCCTATTTACTGAGAATTATAGTGTACCTAGCACTTGACCTCTTCCAGCTCATTTAATGAACACTGTGAGATACGTGCTATCATTTCCCCCTTTATATAGATTAAGAACAAAAGGCTTCAAAAGGAATCATGACTTACTCACAGTCACTTAGGAAGTGGCAGGGTTAGAACTGGAATTTAGGACTGACTCTGATTTTACAACCTGGATGCTACACTACTTTATTTCCCCATCCTAAGCAATTAAAAATGTGTTATTGTTGTGCAAGAAATTTTATACACTTTATCTTACCTAATTCTGAAATAATTTTGTGATGTAGACACTGTTACTATTCCTTATTTTACAGATAACAAAACTGAGGCTCAGAGAAGCTAAATAATTTGCTCAAAGCCACCCCAGTAGCATATGGATAATGTCAGAGTTCACTCTGTAGCTGCTTTGCTCACTGTCACCAACCCCCAATGCAGGAAAAACTTAAATGCTTTCATCTTTGGAATCAGACTTGTTCTTCTTGAGTCAATTTGACCAGAGATTCAACAGTTTCACAATATGACTTTGATGTAGTACAGGTGCCAGGATCATTGGAACAGCCTATCCCATTCTACAACACATATTCCTTGAGTAGAGGGCTTAGGTGGTTAGAACTGATATATTCTTAATTAGTAATAAATATTAAAAATATCAAAACTCTAAACCTCATATAGTTCTGTGTTAAGTATCATGGTCTATGGAGTTTTCAAAAGCTAATTTATATTTTGTTTGTCATTGAATTAAGATGTTTGGAAGTTTGACTTTATAAAAACATGCAAATATGGAGCTTGATTACAGTTAAGAATCAGAAATGAGCCTTAGAGCCAGTGGGTTGACCAAGGAAAGGCAATTTATCAAATGTGCTCACATGCCTTTCTTGAACTGTTAGTGTCACTTGTTGGCTGTAGAGGAATTGCCAAAATGCCTCAAAATAGTCTATAGAAAATAGGATTGTATTTCCACATCTTAGGAAAATATTTATACTGCCATGCTCAGATTTTAACATTAGAGGGCGAAAAACTAACTTCTCTAAGCCAAACCATAATGACCAAACTGTAATGTAAGTTTTTGAGCTTTTGTCAGGAGGAGTGCAAAGAAAAGGTGGCACATTTGTAGGAGATCCTCATATAAAATTCTTTAAAAAGAGTGTTATTCAGCCCTGGCTGGTGTGGTTCAGTGGATTGGCGCCAGCCCACGAACCCAGCCAGAGCACATAACCAGGTTCCAAGTCAGGTCTCCAGCCAGGTCCATAGCTGGAGGCAGGTGAAAGGCAACCATCCTTCTCTGCCTCTCTCCCTTCCTGTCTCTCTGAAAATAATAAATAAACTCTTAAAAAAATCTCTAATCCTCAACAACCTTGCATAGTATGTCATAATTCCCATCTTACACTTGAGGTAACCAAGACTCAAAAAAGGTTAAGTAACTTGCTTAATTTGTACACAGTTAGGAAATGGAGCTGGAATTGGAATATGTTTGGCTTGAAAACCTGTGCTGCCTCCATCATTCTCTTGATCTGTCAACTGATGCTTAAAGGCTAATACCTTTAGTATTAACAAAGACCTGGGTTCTAGTCCTGGCTCCATCCTTGGGCCTCCATACCCTCATTTCTCAATGGAGGAGTTTGAGCTGGATGACTTCTGTGTCACTCCGTTGGTCTAATAGCAGAATTTTTACTTTGGATGCACATGTCCTGAGGAGTTGTACAAAGGAGACTTGATAGCTTGGTGTATTATTTTGAGTGGTTAATGCGATTTTTTTCAATGCATTACGTTACACTTGCATACACTGACATTCACCTGCTACTTTTCAGCCCACTCACACAGCCTATCAGCATCTTTTTTTGCAATTTAATCTAAAAACTTAATATGTTACTACCCTGAAGGGTTGAGTGTTGCCTGGATACCTGAAGTTTATACTAGGCTGACTTTCTTCCACAAAATAAGACAGAGGTTTTCATTAGTCTTTGGGGAGAGGCCATAGTATCTACACTTCTCTCCTCAGAGAAAGTGAGAAAGTGAGGTTTATCTTTGTTTCCTGTTCTTACAGCAATTGCTTACCCATGCATGATACAACCATACCTCCAATTCCATAGTCATTTGACAGTATGCCAAAAGTTTCTGTTTTCATATTCCTTTTTTTTTTTTTTTAACTTATGTGTGTTTTCTAATCAATAGGTCAGGCATGACATTATTTTATGTAAACTGTTTTCCAAATGGTCATTGTGTTCATTCTTTGTTACAAAAATTATGTGTTTCTCCACCATGTCCCTAGGATCTCTATAGGATCCTACTTTTTATAAATAGCACTGCTATGAACATAGGGGTGCATAAGTTCTTCTGAATTGGCATTTCAGTATTCTTCAGGTATAATCCCAGCAGTGGGATCACTGGATCAAAAGGCAGTTCCATTTTTAGTTTTTTTTTTTTTAAAGGAAATTCAATACTGTTTCCCACAGTGGCTGCACCAGTCTGCATTCCCACCATCAATGCACTAGGGTTCCCTTTTTCCTGCATCTTTGCTGACATCCTGAGCAATGGGGGGAAATTGGGACAATTAATAGAACAACAATAAATAAAAGACCCTATTTTTTGAGTGGAAGGTATATTGGCAATGTGCCAACCTTTGTCACGGAGGCCCTTGGTAAGGGTAGGCTGCACTTTCTGGTCTAGTTTCAGTGGGACACTTTACAGTTGATTCCTAGTGAAAGGGGAACATTTAGGCTATTTTGTAGGCCTTGGAAATTCACAGCATTTGCCATTATCTTGTCTAGTGACAGACTGCTGCCAGCGAGAGATGAGGAATAGACATCTCAGTGATATCTTGTTTGGTTTCTGTTCACTTTTTGGCCTCTCAAGCTTGGTTGTTATCCCAACTGTCAGTCTCTGTGGCATTTATCGTAGACTCTACCTGAAGAGGCTCTTGTCTTTCTTTGGCTTTCAGATGCCTTGCCTCATTCTTCTTCAGTTCCTTTGGCCCCTCACCCCCTGATATTTAGTTTGCCTCTAATCTGCCACTCTTGGGGAACACTTTGTTTCCTTTGCTTGAGGCACCTTTCTATTTGGAGAAGAAGCTTTTATCACACTGCTCATGTCTCTTTTACTTGGCTACTTAGTTGCTCAAAGGTAGCTCTTTCCAACTTTCTAGTATTTTGAAGTCTTATCACACATTATCCTGGATTTTCAAGTAGACATTTTCCAAACTATAGGCCTCTTGTAGTTATTGAATCATTTAACTTTTCAAAGTCTTTCTTAATTAATGCTCATAACTAAGTGTGTGATGGATTCCTTTGGCTTTCATTCTTCCACTGGGATGCTAGCCCGGTTATTATGGAATCAGCATTTTAGAGGGCTTCACTTACAATGAGCTGATCAGTATCTATTACTAAGGACAGGCCTGCATCTTTCACAGGGGCCCAGGGTGCAGGCAGAAGATGGATAAAACCAAGAGGTGCTATGTGGCCATCTGTGGTGTCAGAGATTCTGGCTTCTAGCCTGTCTCAGTCATAGATTACCTTTATGATAGGTAGGCTCAGTTTCCTCCTTTTAATAAGGGTACTGGCTCACAGGAAGGTCAAGGATGTATAAATGTGGCCCCAATGATTCGGTTTGTATCACTACCTTTTCTATGTGCACATTTGTCTATGAGTAAAGATATTAAACTTGACTGAGTTTTGCGTAATCTTTTTGAATCCCTCCATTGTCTAGACTCAGAAGCCAGGATTTAGGTCTGAATTGGTGGCTAGGACTGGACTCTCTGGCTCTGGAGGAAAGGGTCCTGAAATTCCATTCTCAGTCTCATTTGGTCCTGCTCTGTGTTCTGGCTCTCTAATTGTTTCCACAATGAGCTGACCAAGCTTAGTGTTTCTTTGAGAATAGTAATTCTCAACTCCTTCCCTTTATCATCAGACACCCCTTGCTTTACTGAATTCACTCATCAGTTTTAGTTGTTTCTTGGTGTAATCTTTGCGCTTCTTTATGTACAGTACCATGTCATCTACAAACGAAGACAGTTTTACTTCTTCCTTTCCAGTTTGGATACCTTTCATCTTTTCTTGTCTGGTTGCTGTGGCTAGGGCTTCCAGTAGTATGTTGAATAAGAGAGGTGAAAACAGACATCCCTGTCTTGTTCCTGATCTTAAAGGGAGCACTTGTAGTTTTCGCTCATTGAGTATGATACTGGCAGTGGTTTGTCATATATGGCCTTATTATGTTTAGGTATGTTCTCTCTAATTCCACTTTGCTGAGAGTTTTTAAAATAAATAAGTGCTGGATTTTAGCAAATGCTTTGCATGCATCAATTGATATTACCATATGATTTTTATCCTTAATTTTATTCATATAGTGTATCACATTAATTGATTTGCAAATGTTGTACCAACCTTGTATTCCTGGAATAAATCCCACTGGGTCATGATGTATGATCTTTTTGATGTATTGCTACATGCAGTTTGTTAACATTTTGTTGAGAATTTTAGCATCTATGTTCATTGGGGATATTGGTCTACAATTTTCTTTCTTTGTAGTGTCTTTATCTGGTTTTTGAATTAGGATAATGATGGTCTCATATAATGAGCCTGAGAATCTTCCCCTGTCTTGAATTTTTGGAATAGTTTGAGAAGGAGAGGTGTTAGTTTTCAGAATATTTGGTCAAATTCACCTGTGAAGGCACCTGGCCCAGGGCTTTTGCTTGTTGGGAATTTTTTTATTATGGCTTCAATTTCACTAGGTGTAATCTGTCTCTTAAGGTTTTCTGATTTTTCCTGATTTAGTTTTGGAAGATTGTATGTTTCTAGGAATTTATTCATTTCATCCAGGTTGTCAAACTTGTTGGCATGTAGTTGGTCATAATACTTTCTTATAATCCTTTGTATTTTTTTGGTGTCAGTTGTTATTTCTCTTCTTTCATTTCTGATTTTTGGATTTGTGTCTTTTTCCTTGTTTTCTTTATTTTTATTTTCACCAATAGCTTTTGATTTGGATTTTTGGAGTATATCGGTTATTTCCTGCTATTGGCTTCTAGTGAACAGAGGCTGAAGGTGCTGCTAAACATCTTCCAATGCACAAGAGAGCCCCACAGCAAAGAATTACTTGGTCAAAGTGCCAATAGTGCCAAGAAACTTTGCAAAAACACTTTTGACATGTTTGATTAGTCGCAGTAGTTTCTCTGTCCACTGCACAAATCTTTTATTCTTTGTTTCAGTTGTGCTTTTATCTTTATTGAAATAATAAAGTATAATACACCAAAAGTGCTGTGCATTTCCTTACATCTTCAATATTAAAATGGCTGTACAAAAATTCACCAATTTTGAAGTTTTTTTCCTTTTTTTGTTATTTTATTTTTCCAACACCATTTAGTCCCCTTACACACCCCTTCCCCCACAATCACTACACTGTTGTCCATATCCATGAGTCCTTTATTCTTTTTTGTTCAATCCCTAGAGCCTTTATTCTCCACCCTCTGCCCCGTGGTCATCCTGGTCTCTATCTATGAATCTGTCTCTAATCTTTCTTGTTAGTTCCATTTATTCATTAGATTTCACATATCAATGAAATAATGTATTTGTCTTTTCTCTGGTTAGTTTATTTCACTTAGCATAATATTCTCCTAGTCCATCCATACTGTCACAAAGTAAAATTTTCTTCTTTTTATGGCTGAGTAGGATAATACTGAGTAGGATAATACTGGCCTTGTAAAATGAGCTGGGAGCCTTTCTTTATCTTGAATTTTTTTGAAATAGAGGAGGAGAGGTGTTAGTTCTTCACAGCATGTTTGGTACCTGTGAAGCCACCTGGTCCAAGGCTTTTGTGTTTTGGAAGTTGTTTGATTACTGCTTTAATTTCAGTAGGTGTAATCTGTCTATTGAGATTCTCTAATTCTTTCTGACTTAATTTTGGAAGTTTGTATGTTTCTAGGAGTTTACCCATTTAAAAAAAAATTATTGTTGTTGTATTATATCCATCCTCTTTTTGCTCCCCTCTGTCCCCCTCCCTACCCACCCATTCCCCCCAAAGTTAATCCCACCTGTCGTCCATGTCCATGGTTCCTTTATACTAGGTTCTTGTCTAAACTGCTCCCCTTCCTTGCCTCTGCCTTCCCCCTCCCCCCAACCCCTTTCCCCCTGACCACTGAAGGCCTATTCACTGTATTCATCTATTTGGTTCTGTTTTGCTTGTTGTTAGTTTTGTTCATTTCATCTAAGTTGTCTAACTTGTTGGCATAGAGTTGTTTATAATATTATCTTACAATATTTTGTATTTCTTTTATGTCAGTTATGTCTCCTCTTTCACTCTAATTTCATATATTTGGGTCTTCTCTCTTTTTTTCTTGAGTCTAGTAAAAGGGTTGTCAATATTGTTTATCTTTTCAAAGAACCAGGCCTCAGAATCCTTTTTTTTAAGACTCTATTTCATTTATTTCTGCGCTGACTTTTATTATGTTCTGTCTTCTCACTTTGGGCTTTGTTTGTTGTTTTTTTTCAAGTTCCTTTAAGTGTAAAGTTAGATTGTTTATTTGAGCTTGTTCTTTTTTTTTTTTTTCAGGTTTCATGTATTTATTCAGAAGGTGGTTTTAGAATGAAGCCTTTTTAGCATTGTGAAATACAATGTTTTGAAATCTTTCTTTTCCCCTGCAAGTCTTGTTTATTACAATTTTTATCATTGTAATAGGTATAAACTCCTGAAGAGAGTCTCTCATCTGAAGATTTCCAAGCATTCAGGTATTTTGCATGATGTCTGATGTGGTCAGCAATGAAGGTAGCAACAAAATAATAGCTGTGATCATAACTCTCTTGCAATCTGAAGACAACAGAGACTTTCTTTTCTGTGCAGGCAGCTATGAAATTATCTGGTAGTAGCTGTCCATCTGAAAGAAAGTGGTCATCTTTTCTTTGGTCAATCAGTATGTCCAGCTGAGACCCTGAATAGGACTTCACAAGATGGGTAGCATCATAAGCCTTCCATTTACTTTGATCTGTCCCCAAATAGCCACTGAAAGCCTTCTGGCCCCAAGGACAAAGCACTGGGTTGCAAATTGGAGCAAATGCTGACACAAATTTGTATTTTCCAGGATTCTTTAAAGCACAGATCAGCACTCCGTGGCCGCCCATGGAGTGGCCAGAAACAGATGTCCTTTGAGGGTCCACTGGAAAGTTGGCATTGATGAGTTTGGGAAGCTCCTACACCATGTAGGAGTACATCCTGTCATTGGCCTTCCAGGGCTCCTCGGTGGCATCCATGTAAAACCCAGTGCCGGTGCCGAAGTCCCAGCTCATGTCCTCCCCTTGAATGTTGCAGCCACAGGGGCTGGTGTCCGGAGCGATGACCACCAGGCTGTGTTCAGAGGCAGCCTGTCAATGGCCAGATTTTGATATAAAGTTCTGTTCTGTGCAAGTTAAATCAGACAGCCAATAGAGTACAGGGCATTTTCTAGTTTCTGCCTTTGGTGGTAAGTAGATAGCAAATTTCATTTTGCAGCTCAGTTCAACACTGCCATGTTCAAAAACTTTCTGAAATCCTCGGAAGCACTTGTTGCTAGAAATCTGTTTTAATGCCATTCTTTTCCTGTCCAACTGCTACTGCTCTTTTGTCTGCACCAAAGTGTGGATGATCCTCTAGCAGTGGGAGAGTGGGAACCTGAATTTTTTTCTTCTTCTTCTTTATTTTTAATTTTTTAATATAGGCCTGTAACATTATGAATTTCTCTCAGGATTGCATTCCCAGTGTTCCACAAATTTTGGATTGTTGTGTTCTCATTTTCATTTGTTTCAAGGTATCTTTTGATTTTTTCCTTGATCTTGTTGTTATTTAGCTTCCATATCTTTGTATTTTTTTCAGTTTTCTTCTGGTGATTGATTTCTAGTGTTATAACATTATGGTCAGAGAGGATGCTTGATATGATTCCAGTCTTTTAAAATTTATTGGGGCTTGGTTTGTGCCCTAACATGTGGTCTGTCTTAGAAAACATTCTATGTGCAATTGCAAAGAATGTATATTCTGCTACTTTGGGGTAAAATACTCTGAAGATATCATTTAAGTTTTCTGATGTAGTGTGTCATTTAAGGCCACTGTTTCCTTGTTGATTTTGTGTGTGGAAGATCTATTCATTGATGTCAATGGGGTGTTGAAATGCCCTACTATGGCTGCATTACCCTCAATCTCTTCCTTTATGCTTATTAATATTTGCTTTACATATTTAGGTGCTCCTATGTTGGGTGCATAAATGTTTACTAGGGTTATATAATCTTGTTTGATTGTCCCCTTTATCATTATGTGGTGTCCTTCTTTGTCTCTTACTATATAGCCTTGGTTTTAAAGTCTATTTTGTTGAGTATAAGTATTACTACTCCAGCTCTTTTTCCCTTTCCATTTGCATGAAATATCTTTTTCCATTCCTTTAATTGTATTCTGTGTATATCCTTCATTCTGAGGTGGGTCTCTTGTAGATAGCAAGAGGTCTTTTGTTCATATCCATTTAGCTACCCTATGTCTTTTGATTGGAACATTTAAGCAATTTACATGTAAAGTAATTAAAAATATGTTATTGATTATTTTTATAGAGAGGGGAAGGGAGAGAGGCGCGCGCGCACACACACACACACACACACACACCAGTGTATGGTTGCCTTTCATCTGCCTTCAGCTACAAATCTGGCTGGAGACCTGGCTTGCTACCTGGTTATGTGCCCTGTCTGGGAATTGAACCAGCCACCTTTGGGTTCGCAGGCCAGCACCTTATCCATTGTGCCACAAATCCAGGGCTTAAAGTGATTTTTGATAGATACATATTTATTGCCATCTTATTTTTAACTATTTTCCTCTACCTTTTCTTTTTCTCCTTAAAGCAAGCTTTTTAACCTTTGTTGCAATGCTGGTCTGATGTATGTGACAAACTCTTTTAATTTTTCTTGTCTCAGAAGCTCCTTATTTCTTCTTCAATGTTAAATGATAGCCTTGCTGGTCACAGTAGCTTTGGTTGTAGGTCTTTGCTTTTCATCACCTTGAACATTTCATGACAATCCTTTCTGGCCTGAAATCTTTCTATTGAGGAATCAGATGACAGTGTTATGGAAGCTCCCTTGTAGGTAACTAACTGTTTTGTTCTTGCAGCTTTTAGGATTCTTTCCTTGTATTTAAGTTTTGCCATTTTAATTATGATGTGTCTCCATGTGGGCCTTTTTCTGTCCATCTTGATTGGCACTCTCTGTGCTTCCTGGGCTTGTGTGTCTTTTTCCTTCACCATGTAAAGAAGTTTTTGGTCATTATTTCTTCAAATAGTTTCTCGAACCCTTGCTCACTCTCTTCTTCTGGTATCCCCATGATGTGGATGCTGTTATGCTTCATGTTGTCCTGAAGGTCCTTTAAACTCTCCTCATTTTTATTTTTTAAAATATTTTTTATTATTTTCAGAGAGAGGGGAAGGGAGAGAGGCCAAGAGGGAGAGAGACATCAATGTGTAGTTGCTTTTCACCTGCCTCCAGCTACAGAGCTGGCTGAAGACCTGGCTTGCAACCTGGTTACATGCCCTGACTCGGGAATCGAACCAGCGACCTTTGGGTTTGCAGGCTGGTGCCTTATCCACTGTTCCACCAGCCAGGGCTACTCATTATTATTATTATTTTTTTAAGATTTTATTTCATTATTTTTAGAAAGAGGGGAAGGGAGAGAGACAGAGAGGGAGAGAGACATCAATGTATGGTTGCTTTTCACCTGCCTCCAGCCACAGACCTGACTGGAGACCTTGTTTGCAACCTGGTTATGTGCCGTGGCTGGGGAATCGAACCTGCGACCTTTGGGTTCATAGGCCAGCACCTTATCCTCTGTGCTACCATCCAGGGCCAGGGCTACTCATTTTTAAAATTCAATTTTCTTTTTGCTGTTCTCCTTGGGTGTTTTTCCTGTCTTGTCTTCTAAATCATTGATTTGATCCTCTGCTTCATCTAACCTACTATTTATTCCTTCTAGTGTATTATTTATTTCAATATTGCATTATTTATTTCTGACTATCCTTTTTATTTTTCTATGTATTTTTTATGCCATTGAGCATCCTTATAATCATAACTTTAAACTCTATATCTGATAAATTACTGGCCTCTATTTAATTTAGCTTTTCTGGAGAATTTTATTTTTCTTTCATCTGGGACCTGTTTCTTTGTCTTCTTATCCCAGGCACCTCCTTGTGTTTATTTCTATGTGTTATGTAGATCAGCAAAGACTCTGATGAAGGCCTGTTTAAGATGCTGTCTGTGACTGGCCTGAGGGAACCTTTTGGAGCTATCAACTATTCACAGCATTTTGCTCCCTCTGTTGGACTTGAGGGTATGCAGAAAGAATAAGGCTGTGCACCAGGCTGGCATTTTACCTACACTGGGCCTGGGGGATGGTCAGCTAAAGTCTCAAATATCCCAGAGATCTGCTCTGCTTTTAGGCATTTTATTCAGCTTAATCACTGGATGTGCCTACAGGTGTACTCCTCAGTAGCTGGGCCTGAGACCACAGGGTGGAGTGGGAGGGATTCCTGAGGGTGGGACTACTTCTTCCCCCAAGGCTGATGGTACAGGAAGGGGAGTGCTCTGTCAGGTAGAGATGGCTTCTGTAGTATGGGGGATGAATGAACAGAGGGATCCTGGAGGCTGACCCTTCAGCCCTTTCCCCAGAACCACCAAACAGATTCTCATCATGTGTTTCTAGTTCCCTCTGCCCTCCCTCTGCTAGAGCCCAGGTTAAGTAGCCACAAACAAAAATTTTTGTGTTGGCCCTTTAAGAGGTTCTCTGAATTTTTAGCTGTCTCTCTCTTGTGGACAGAAACTTCGCTGCTTTTCACAACCAGATGTTATTTGGGTTCCTTTCCTAGTTCTGGTGCTCTAGGCTGGGGAGCCCAACTTGGTGTTTAGACCCCACACTTCTCAGAGGAAACCTCCTTGGATGCCTAAATCTGCGATTTCAGCTGCTGCCTATTGGAGCCCACCCAGCCCTCTCATGCATCCTTTGCAGTCCCTACTGCTCTCATTGTGGTGAAGTGTTCTTTTCCATAAATCCTTGGTTATAAGACTTCTCTTCAGCTGGTCTTCACTTGGTTATTCAGGATGATTACTTTATAATTTAGTAATTTCAGTTTGGTCCTGAGGGGAGATTAGTGTAGCTTCTACCTACTCTGCCACCATCTTGGACCCTTCTCAGGAGTTTGTAAGTTAAAAAGAATTGTTGAGTAGTATTCCATTGTATGGGTATACCACATTTTTGTTTATCCATTCAAAAGTTGATGGAAATTTGGGTTATTTACACCTTTTGGTTATTATGAATAATAATAACCAAATATAATAACCAATAAACAAATATTCACCTTGAGAACATTTTGAAGCAAACTCTGATATCATTTCATCTGTAAATACTTCAGTATGTATCTCTAAATTATGCAGAGGAGCCTTAAAAATGACTACAAACAACAACATTTCTACATGTAAAATAATAAATAATAATGCTTTAATACTGTAACTTATCCAATGAATATTAAAATTTCTGATTGTTTCTTAGATGACACAGGATTTTAAAAATTATACAGTTAGACTAATTATCTAAATAAGGTGTACACATTGATAATGTTTGACATATATCTAAGCCTTTTTTAATCTTTTAAAATGGAGTTTCCTCCATTTCCTCTCCCTCCAATTTATTTCTTAAAAATGAGATCATTTGTTCTGTAGAGTTTTCCAGAGTTGACCTTGCTGATTTCATTCCTGTGATATGTTTTAACATGCTCCTTTGTCCTTTGTAAATTGGTAACTGTAAATTGGTAGTTGGATCGATGCTTATAAGATTCATGCTTGCCTTTTGACAAGATTCTTTCAGAGATGGTGCTTTGTGCTTCCGTCAGGAGATGCATGATGCCTGGTTGTCTCTTTCTTTGTGGTGTTAGAAGCTACTGGGGATCATTAACTAGATTCATTTATTCATAAGGTGGACCCTTTACGAATGGAGCCTGAATGAGATGGTCTGCCCTTTTCAACCCAAAGCAGATAGCTATTTTGAAACTCATATTGAACCTGAGACAGCAGCTCAGCATGTTGAGTGGATCTGGAAATATCAGAGCTTCTGCAGGTGTATGTACTTTGGATGGAGATACTTAGATGGCACACATTGTCTAATAAGAAGTCCCAACTTTTTTAGGGCTTTCACTATGTCTTAGTCAGTATGGGCTGCTATAACAAAACATAAATTAAACAGCAGAAGTTTATTTTCCAGTTCTGGAGGTTGGAAAGTCTAAGATCAAGAAAGCAACAGATTTATTTGCTAGTGAGGATCCACTTTCTGATTAACAGATGGCTGTCTTCTCACTGTGTCTTCACATGCAGAAGGGCTGATAACACTGTCTAAGGTCTCTTTTATAAGGGAACTGATCCCATTCTTGATGGCTCCGTCCTTATAACCTAATTACCTCTCAAAAAGCTCCACCTCCTAATGCCATCACATTGAGGGGTAGGACCTTAATATAGGAATTTGGGGGAACACAAAAATTCAGTCCATAATGCTCCATCTCTTCAGTTATTGGGTTCCAAAACATCCATACTGCTTTGTTGCTTTCCCACTCTCCAACTCCCTCTTACAATCTGCCTTTTTCATCATGTTTCCTCATCAAGCTTCACTTCCTTCCTCCAACTGCTCACTTTTCCATTTCGTACCAGTAAATAGACAGTTTTGGTACTGCATTATGAGGGGAAAGAGATATTCAGCTCAGCACATTCTAGCAAATGGCTGAGAAAATGGGAACTTGCTGGATGGCAGTGTTTTTTACTAGTATTAATTTATATGTAACTTTGTGCAGAATAAATGAGTACCTGTTATCCAGATACAGATACAAAAGAGAGATGAAACAGGGATCCAAATGAGAAGAGAGGATGCAGTGAACATGAATTTGTGCAAAGGAAATGATTCACATTTATGCATTTTCTGCTGTCTTTTCATAAACTATACCTGTCAGCAGGCCTCACCATGTCAAATAAGCAAACCTAAAAACCAGAAGAAAAAAACCAAAGGACCACCTTGTTTAATTGGTAGAAAGTGATAGATGTTGTAAGCAGAGATGCAGCCATAATTCAATTTCACAAATCTCTGAGAGCTGCTACGTGCCCAGTGATGACAAGGCCTCTGTTTCTGTGGTTCTTACCAGCTCACTGGGAGCACACAGACGAAAGAGAGAGAGAGAGAGAGAGAGAGAGAGAGAGAGAGAGAGAGAGAGAGAGAGAGATGGGGAGAAGGGAGGGGGGAGAATCAGAGAATAGGAGATGGAAACATGCAAGTTGCTAGTTGCTACAAGGTGGATGTCTTCTATATTAAGTGCTGGGCAGAAGTTCAGACAGCAGAAGTTAATGTGGGCTGAAGGAGCTGTTACAGGCTTCTGGAAGGAGGTCTAAACCAACAGTTCATATCAATGTGCTTGGTGATACCTCTGGACCACTGGACACTTTTCCATTCCTCTGTGCCCAGAAAGCAGATCTTGCAAATGCTGACAAGAATTCATGCCTGAGATCCTGAAAGAAAAGTCTCTGGGTATCTGTGGCTCCTGTTGCGTGTAATCACCTTCTAATTCAAGTGAGGAAGGCTTTCTTTAACCAGTCTGAGACACAGTATTCATATAAGTACCGAGTGCTAACTGATTGCACCACTGGAGCTCCAGAGACACACTATTCAAAGAACACAAGAAAGTTAGGGGATTATTTCCAAGGTGAAAAGGAATTAGAACCCAAGTTATTCTTATAAACTCATATGCATAGTTTTAGCTCCAATATTTCCTGCTGGCTTGAAGAACTGTGTAAGGCATTTGAACAGCTATGTTCCACATCAGGGAGGCTGTGCTGACCATGAAAAGAAAATAGTTTCTTTGTGAACTTGAACAGTTTCTATAATCTCCATGAGCCCCAATTTCCTCATCTGTAAAGTGGGACTAAGATGATTGATGTGAAAGTACTCAGAGCAGTGATGACAGTAGTAGGTGCTATTTTGATGGTTATGAAGCAGTTCTGTGACAGTTTATACAGGAAGAACCCTTTTGCATCTCTGACATGGGTGTACCTCAGGACATAGCCACCTCTGGGGGATTTTGAGGTGCCCCAGGATAGTTTCTGATGATAATTGCTCATCCTCTGCATTTAAATAATGAAATTTGGTTGAGCTTCCCTTAGGTGTTATGAATGCTTCCCGCCTCCTTCATTGGCATTTTACTAAGTTGTCATCAGATACTACCTGATCAATGTTCCTGAGAAGTATAGGCCCCTCCCTGTGGGCTACGGTTTGAGCTGGCTAGTTGAGGCTCCCTCCCATTTCCTCCTCATTGGAGGCTCCCAACGCCCTGCCACTGACCACCTCACCATGAAAGCAAGCTGTGCACACTGCGCCCTCTGGTGTGCCAGAGCTGTCACTGCGCTGATGCCCACGTTCCCAGTCTGCCTCAACACACTGAAGGTGACTGTGTAGATTCCTAGAATGGCCAAGTGCCCCAACCTCCATTTCCAGGTGTCCTGGAGGTGTTTAGTATCTTTTATTTCTTCCTTCCTTCCTTCCTTCCTTCCTTCCTTCCTTCCTTCCTTCCTTCCTTCCTTCCTTCCTTCCTTCCTTCCTTCCTTCCTTCCTTTTTCTTTTCTTTCTTTCTTTTTCTTTTTCTTTCTTTCTTTCTTCCTTTCTTTCTTTTCTTTTTCTTTTTTTAGCAAAACAGCCCAAAACACAGCACTCTGGGGGTTTGGCTCTTTCTTCCTCACTTGCCCCCCAGAGTTCCATCTCTGATAGAAGTGCCTGCAACACAGTCCAGTCAAGGGTACCACTGTACATTAACTGAAACGTGAATGAGGGTCCCCGTTTAGACATTGCCACTGCCCATCCCCACCTCGCTAGCACCCTAGTGTCTTCTATCTGCTTCCCTGCCATCATTTTCTTTGTAAAAAATAATTTAAAAATTCAATTGCAGTTGATGGACAATATTATATTAGTTTATATAACTTATAAAGTGGGCACTGGTTAGACTTAGTACCCATCTGACACCATATATAGTTATTACAATATTAGTTAATATATTTCCTATGCTATACTTCACATCCCATCATGCCATCATTTTTGTTTGGGGAAGCACTCAAAGGAGAAAGGGGAGACATTTCTCTGACAGCCTATTTGTACCTAAATATAATCCATATTCCGGGGCACAGCAACATCTACTGCCCCATCTTTTCCAAAGCCAGGAAGCTGCCTGCATATCTGTTGGGCTCCAGTGCTGCCATTTAAAACACCCAGTGTTAGATGAGAGGTAGAAAGAAATTGATTTCCACCCCCACACAGCTTCTATTTCTTGGTAAGCTATTAAAGTAAACTGGATTTAACAAAGGGAAAATAAATTTGCGAGGGCCTGCTGTACTGAAATGTGGGTTGCTATCAGCACTGATGCTTTTGCAAGGACTGAATTATCATTAATACGTGGACAAAATTTATACTGCATCATTAATACTTTTGAAAGACAACATTCCAAGCATTGTCTACTTCTTTCTTCTGGAAATGTGGATGGGATTCAAAATGTGTGTCTAGATCATCTGTGAATTTTGAACGGCAATCTGTCATTCATTTCTGATTTTGGTCAGGCATTTGTAATACAGGCCTTCATTTCCCCCTTGCTCAGTGTTCTTATACCCAAGGATTTCTCTCTGCTCTCTCCTGATGAGTTTCACTGAATAGTAGAAACTGTGAGGATGCTATTCATTCCTTCAAATGTTAAAATATTTTTAACACTGAAAGTAAGAAGAGAAGTAGTATTGTCTTAAGTATGGTATTATCCTTTCTTACTTGAATTTCCCCCTCCTTTCTTCTTTTATATAAACTAGGCAGGACAAGTTTATCATAAGTAGAATGTTCCAATTCAGTGCCCATTACCAAATGTGTTTTCCGTGAAAGGCAGATTTGTGATAAGTTGGAGAGGGAAAATTATAAGAGAAATACAATTGCTTGTCACCTTTAAGAAAACCCAAAGTGTATAAAAGCATTCATGCTGTGTGGTTTTTTAAAATGTGTGTTTTTCTTCTTTTTTATTTCTTCTGGCATTTCTTCATTATTTTTAGTTTTGTTGTTGCATATGTGCAAAAATCAAAGTTCAAACTTGATTTCTTTGACCAGTGTTTAAACACTTCCCTCTGTAACTGTGCAAAGGGAAAAACTGAGAGGGGATATCAGGCTAAGTGTAGAAGAAGATTCTCTCTGCTAAAGACTCAGCATAGGCCTGTACTCCTTTGGTTTAGAGGGACATGGGCAGGATCTCCGAGAGACGTAGGCAGAGAACCCAAAGGGGTGAAACTCTGCTTTTTTTGTTTGTTCTGTGTACTTGGTTTTCTGGGAAAATTGGGTTGGTTGGTGGATATCAGGCTTCCAGAAAAAGTCATTGGATATTTTCATGGTGTTACCAGCACTTTTTAAGGCAGGAGGGATGAAGGGATTGGTGTGGCCTCCTGTGTCCCAGGCCATGATCTCCAGGACCAACTGTGGGGAGCTAGGCCAGCCTGAGGCTTCTTGGGTGACTGGGGGTGTCAAGAGTTAAAGCTTCGAATTTCAGTTCTGCCAAGTTTTAGTACTGCAAGTGTTCCCCTCTGATTCTTTAATATCTTGTATTTATTGATTTTTAGAGAGAGGGAGGAAGGGAAAGGGAAATATTGATTGGTTGTTCTACTTATTTATGTATTCATTGGTTGATTTTTGTGTGTGCCCTGACCAGGAATCAAACTTACAACCTTGGTGTATCAGGATGAAGCTCTAACCAACTGAGCTGCCTGGCCAGGACACCCTTTAATTCTGAGCCACAGTTTCTTATAAGACTGAGTGGAGATCAGAGAGGTTCATCAAGTGTTCAGCTCATAGGAAAAATTCAAGTTACTGTTGTTCTTTCTGTTTTGTTGAGATTGTGAATCCTGAGAAGGGGTGTGTGTGTATGTGTGTGTGTGTGTGTTAAAAAGAAAAGAAGGCAGAGGAAGAAAGAAGCTTTCCATTAGAATTCTTTTTTTTTTTTTTTCTTTTAGATAAATTGTGGTCCATTAGAATTCTTATCACATAGGAATAGTGAAGCCCAGTGACTCTTAGGAGAGAGAGAGACAGAAACAGAGAGAGAGAAACATACACACACACACACACACACACACACACACACAGAGAGAGAGAGAGAGAGAGAGAGAAAGAGAGAGAGAGAGAGAGAGAAGCATTCATGTTCAAGGGGGATTAATGGCAGGGTGAGCATTGTCATAGAATGGAAATATATCTGAGTTTATAAACCTGTGGACAAAGCTGGATTAAAGAACTAATTTATCCCAAAGCTGACAGGATGATGAATGATCATCAAATCTACCAATAAGGTGTAAGGAAAACAATCTCCAAAACAACGAGAAGCACTATAACCAGGGAAAGAAGAATGGAAGTTTGACTCAGAAAAGAACTTTGTGAGGGCTGTGATCAGCGTTTGGCAAGGGAGAAAATGAAATCTCATTCTGTGGAAATACAGTGTTTCTGAAGAGCCCTGTCCAGGAGCACAACCTTGATGGGCAGGCAGTGTCACTGGAGGTGCCCCTTTGCTTTACCTTCTCACATAAATACCAAATTATTTTCTCTTTTCACTGGAAGCTGAAATTTATATCTTCTGTATAGAATGGATTGAAAATAAAAAGATTCCAAGAATCAAAGTTCTCCTTTCCTGAAAGTATTAGCATCTTGGAATGGATTTTATTCTGAGGGAAGCTTTTTATTCATACACTTATTTACAGACATGAACCAAATACTTGACCATCAAGAAGACTTTATGGATAAGGCGCCGGCCTTTGAACCCAAAGGTCACAGGTTTGATTCCCCAGCCAGGGCACATAACAAGGTTGCAAACCAGGTCTCCAGTCAGTTCTGTGGCTGGAGGCAGGTGAAAAGCAACCATACATTGATGTCTCTCTCCCTCTCTGCCTGTCTCTCTTCCCCTCTTTCTAAAAATAATGAAATAAAATCTTAAAAAAAAAAAAAAAGAAGACTCTAGTTTTCACAAGGTAACAAGCAGTTTTTGTTGCTATGGGACTTATCAATATCATATTGCCACTCTGTTACCTCTTGCAGACCCTTCATTTCTATAAAACCTACTGAGGATTTAAATCCTACTGCTGCTGCTATTTTCGTTGTTGTTGCTCAAATGTGTGATGGTTATAGTATTAACAAAGCTTTCTTGGGCCATGCTGACTCCTCTTTTCAAGGATTAACAATACCAGGGTGACTGTGACATTACAGTTCTTTAAAACTCTTTATCAGGATTTCTGTACAGATGATGACTTTGAGTGTTGTATTCTTTTCTCTCTGGGTAGAAAAGTAAGCTTTTCAAATATATTCAAGGAGAAATTAAACTGTAGCTAAGTGGGAGTGGGAGAACTATATGACATTTTATATAAGCTTCTAAAATGACTTCTCCCCTCATGGATACAATTGCAAACATCCCCTTTCATGACTAAAACTCAATTTCTTCTGTGGATGATATTAGTTCTCATTAGAAATGTGATGGTATGTTTCATATTAATTGATAGAATCTTTGTTTTGTCGTTGCTCTGAAAAGGATGGGATCAGCTCTTCACTTCAAATTGGTTTCAAAGTTGAAGCTGATGGTGTCTCAGACGCATCAAAATGATATCAAGAAGTTATTACATCATGAGGCTTTCTAGGGAAAGCAGGGCAAACTCCTAAGAAGGTCCATTTAACTCAAACAAATGAAAGGGCTAGTGGTTTTGGTTTTACTGTGGTTAAGGAATGGGGTAGGGGTTTGGGTGAGGGTTCCCATGCATGGGCTGAGATTTTGATGGTTTAAACTTCCCCGCTGTCACTAAGAGAGGAATCACCAAGGTTTTCTTATTGGGTTGTTTAAATGTGAGGCAAAAGGGGAAGGGGGAATAGAGCTTGGAAACTGTCAGAGATCAAACATGAAAAATGAAGTCAGATCTTTATTAGAATTCACCTCTGATGTTTCACTGATCATTGAGTTGTGCCATGTTGTATGTCATTGAAATTGAACTTATTAAAGCAATCTATTATATTGCTCTATAAAGCTTAAAACCAGATACCAGTAAGGCCCTTGACTGGCTAAGTGAACATTCTATTGGATACCTTTTTAGCGAGCCCATCATTGTGTATTCTGAGAAGTAAAATGACTGCCTTGTTCACTATCAATGATGCCTGTAACTGAATAGGGTAAGGAGTACGTTGCAGAGATATTGTACTGTGGCATTAAATATGTGCTAAAATGTGTAACGTTGATTGATATTTTGGGGTATTTGTGAGGCACTAAATTCCCAGAGTTTTTACTCTAAAAGGGCAACCTTGGATAAGAAGTTGTTGTTGCCATTGGCTTGGGCCAGATGACCAGACCATTGGCAGTGACCTAAATATCTGTAAAAATGTGCACACAGGGCCAATTGCTAGTTTAGGATACCCTTTTGGTGATAAAATGATTTCTTAAAGCTTGGCCAGTTTTGTTGACACTTTGATCCTGTCCTTGTTAGGGACACCTAGGTTAGATGATAGACAGCATCAGACCTCTAGCAGTACCACTGTCTGTAAAGTATATAAACACCTTTTAATGATCACTCGGTTTAGCTCAAGGGACTCCTCATGTGGTCTGGGAGAGGGATAATCTTTGCATCATTGGATCTGTCAAGGGACTAAGGAGAGGGAGACAGCCCATTCCTGTAGGTGTGATATGCTACAGAGCCCATGTTTGGCTCCATCATGTAGGTATTATTCTCATTTCAATTAGGAAGGATGTTGCCCCCATGATCAAAAGCATACCGAGTAGTTGGATGCAGAGTCACCTGTTGAAAGTCTCCATCTTCAGAAGAAACCTATATGTAGCCAGCAGTTATTATTCTAATGGGATGTAGTATAGGGATAAGGAGCATATTTGTTTTCATCAGTTTTTTTTTTTTTTGTGTGTGTGTGTGTGTGTGTAGACAACTTATGATTATCATAGATGGTCCAGAAACTCCAAGAAGCATGAAAGTAGGTTCCTAAGGCCGCTACAGTGAAGGAATCTCTAGAAGATACTAATGGATATGCCTGTTGTCATGCAGTTTGGATAGATTCTAGAGCCTTTTGTTGGAGGGAGCCTTATTCGAGATGTGCTAATTTGTAAGTAACAGCATACATGGGATTCAGTAAACTTTGTAAACAAAGAGTATGTTGCTTTCAGAACCCCCAAAATGCCTAAAAGATATTTGGCTTGTTTTAATGATGTGGGTACTAAGAGTATCAGTAGTTGTTTCTTGACAGTATCAGGGATGAAGTGGTCTTTGGCTGGTCAAATGACTCTTAGGAGTTTAACCCAAAGGTGGGGCCTTGTATGCTAGGCAAAGGGTTCATCCTTTATTTGGTGATTGCCTTTGTGAATATGTGCATGTCCCGAGTGAGTGTGTTAAACGAATCTCAGAAGAAGAAGATACCATCAATGTGAAGTCAGATCTGTACCCTTAGGGAAATTTGGATGCAATTTAGGTCTTGTTTGCAAAGATGGCATGCAATAATAGGGTTGTTGAGACGCCCCATGTATAGCTGGGTAATGGTATATTATTCCCTCTGAAGGCCAGGGCACTGAATAGAGTATATTAATCAAATCTATAAAAGCGAAACATTTGCCAGTTGCCAATTGTATGGTATCAGTAAAGAATTAAACCTTGCCCAAAGACAGATCCAGCCTTTGCCCTTGGATTCTTGGAGATAATATTTAAGTCCTTGAAATATTATGCCTAATTGGAATGTCTTTGCTTTAGCACCTTGGTCCACACCAGCAATGTGATTTAGGGTAGGGGCTTTGGGTCATGGTGTATCAGTTGTCCTCTGGAAACTGAAGTGAGCCATATGGACAGTCTATCAGGTTTATGTAGTGAAACCCCCAGAAGACTCAGACTCGAGGCTCAGGTGAACTGCCCTGATTGGCAGTACTCAATGTGCATTAATACATAAAAATACCAGGAAAGTAGTATTTCCCATGACTCTGTGCATAGAACACAACGGAAGCTGAACATTTAAAACTTTTCTGGATATTTTCCCATGTCCCTTGTGTTTTTTCCCCCTTTAGCTAGTTTTAGTATCTTTTCACTGAAATAAACTATAACTATGAGTATAATAATTATCAGTGCTGTGAGTCCTTCTAGTGAATTATTGGAGCTGAATGTAGTCTCAAGAACCCTAAACTTGCAATTGGTGTTAGAAATGAAGGAGTTCTTGTGGACCATGCTCCCTTTAACTTTGGAGGGGCCTCAAATGGGGCTATGTATAATTAGATTGAAGTAATCCATTGTTAGGCACTATTCATTTAAAAAATTCTCACCTGAGGATATATTTATTGATTTGGTAGAGGAGGTGGGAGGGAGAGAAACATCAATGTGAGAGAGACAGATTGATCAGTTGCCTCACATACATGCCCTGGCCAGAGATCAAACCAGCAACCCAGATATGTGCTCTGACCGGGAATTGAACCTGAAACATTTTAGTGTGCTGGACAATGCTCAAATCAACTGAGCTACCCTGACTGCGATGACACCATTCATTTCTTTTATCAGGCTTGAGTATTGGAAAAATTGAGCTAATCAGGAAGGACAATAGGAACAATGATCTCTTTTTTCAGTATGTCTTGCATAATTGATCTTATTTCCTTTAGGCCTTGTTTTAACCTATATTGGGCCATATTAATAATTTTTAAACAGCAGGAAGGAGGTCCATATGGTTTCAGTTTTGGCAAACTGATTGTAAAGGCTAAATATTTAACTTAATTTTAATTTATTATTCATTGCATCAGAGCATCCATGCCCACTATGGGATATTGAGGACAATGGGCATAGCCATCAGAGAAGAAAAAGGAATAAAAAGTATCCAAATTGGAAAGGATGAAGTCAAACTGTCATTATTTGCAGATGATATGATAATGCACATACAAAACCCAATAGGCTCCACCAAAAATTTACTTAACCTAATAAGCAGATTTAGCAAAATAGCTGGGTATAAAGTCAATATCCAGAAATCAAAAGCATTTTTGTATACCAATAATAAAACATCAGAAATAGAAGTGAGAAAACAAATCCCATTTACCATAGCAACAAGAAAAGTTAAGTACCTAGGAATAAACTTAACCAAGGAGGTAAAAGACCTGTACTCAGAAAACTACAGAACACTGATGAAAGAAATTAAGGAAGAGAGGGGAATGGGTGGGGGAGGAGGGGGGCAGAGGGGAGGAAAAAGGGGATGGATGTAATACAACAACAATAAAATTAAAAAAAAAGAAAAAAGAAATTAAGGAAGATACAAATAAATGGAAGCATATACCATGTTCATGGATGGGAAGAATTAACATAATTAAAATGTCCACACTACCCAAAGCAATCTATAGATTCAATGCAATCCCAATGAACATACCAATGACAAACATCACAGAAATAGAAAAAAATACTTCAAAAATTTATATGGAGTCAAAAACACCCATGAATAGCCACAGCAATCTTGAGAAAGAAGAACAAGGTAGGAGGAATAACAATACCAGACATCAAACAATACTACAAGGCTACTGTCATCAAAACTGTCTGGTACTGGCATAAGAATAGACATATAGATCAGTGGAACAGAATAGAGAACCCAGAAATAAACTCAGGACTCTATGGTCAATTAATATTTGACAAAGGGGGAAGGAACATAAAATGGAGTCAAAACAGTCTCTTCAACAAGTGGTGTTGGGAGAACTGGACAGCAACATACAAAAAGATAAAACTAAACCACCAGCTTATACCATACACCAGAATAAGCTCAAGACAGGTAAAGGACTTAAACATAAGTAGTGCCACCAGTTCATAAGAACCTATGTACCCCTATGTTCATAGCAGTATTATTTACAATAGCAAAATGTTGGAAACAGCCTAAGTGCCCATCAATGGATGATTGGATCAAAAAAACTTTGGTACATTTACACAATGGAATACTATACAGTGGAAAGAAAGCAGGAACTCAACCTTTCCAACAATATGGATGAAACTAGAAAGTATTATGCTTAGTGAAATAAGCCAGTCAGTGAAAGGCAAATACCATATGGTCTCACCCATTACAGGACAATAATGAACAAAACAAACAATAAGCAGAACAGAACCAGATATATGAATACAGTGAATAGGCCTTCAGTGGGCAGGGGGAAGTGGGGCATGGGGACGGGGAGGAAGAGGCAAAGAAGGGGAGCAGTTTAGACAAGAACCTAGTATGGAAGAACCATGGACATGTACAACAAATGGGATTGACTTTGCGGGGGAGTGGGTGGATGGGTGGGGACAGAGGAGAGTAAAAAGGGGATGGATGTAATACAATAACAATAAAATTAAATTAAAAAACAACAAACAAACAAACACAAAAAGAGTATGTAGAGAATGTTTTGTTTAAATTTAGTGAGACCACCAGGTGTAACTGTAATTTGAGCTCCAGTATCAATTAAGACCATTAAAGTTTGCCAATTTGTGCATTTCAACAGGTATTAAATTTAGAACCTGTTTTAGAAGAAACCCATTTAGCACCCATTTATATTTCTGTTGCATAAATTATTTTAGTAAAATTTTGAGATACAATTGTGTCAAATTGCAGGCCTCTGTTTCAGTCTCCCCCACACATCCCCCACCAATTAGTTTTTTTGGTTGCTGTTGTCTTGTTTCATATAGTGGTGGTTACTGGATACACCTCATGTTGGAAGAGTCTTCTCTACCCTGCTCATGCTTATAAGTTTCTTCCTCCAGAGATTTCCAAATCAGTGTTATCATGGTTATGGACTTTTCTCATGACAATTATTGTCTAGAAACTCTGGGCTTAAGGTAGGTTTGAATTAACCTCTTGGCATATTCATCAACTGTGGCACTCAGTAGAATCCATGGTCTTTAAAAAAATTTTTTAAAGCATATTTCATTGATTATGCTGTTACAGTTGTCCCAATTTCTTTTCCCTTTACTCTCCTCCAACCCAGGATCCCCCTTCCTTCCTGCAATCCCACTCCCCTTAGTTCATGTCCATGGGTTGTGCATATAAATTCCCTGATTTCATCCTTTCCTCTATTATTCTTAACTTTCCTGTCTATATTATACCCACCAATTATGCTTTTTAATCCCTGCACCATTTTCCCATTTGTCCCCTTCCCCCTTCCCAGCTGATAACCCTCCCAATGATCTCCATACCTATGATTATGATCCTATTCTGGTTGTTTGTTTAGTTTGTTTTTGTTATTTTATTTTATTTAAAAAGTTATTAGTTTATTAATCCTCTCATGAAAATCTGCATAATCACCACAGATAAAAGTCACTGAAGAATCTTTACTCCTTCTATTGTCCAATCTCCAGCTCACTTTTTGCCAGCACCAACATTGGCCTTTGCAGTCCCCCTGACTTTCTTCATTCTGTTCTTGCGTTCCTTTCTCTGTTTTCTTGAGGTCTTCTTTTTCTCATATAGGCCATGTCTTGCAAGTCTATGTTTGGGTTCATTTTTCTTTGCATAATCCAAGGAATCATAAATCATGCCAAAGCCAATTATTTTGCCACCACCAAAATGAGTTCTGAATCCAAACACAAGGATGATGTTGGGTGTGATCTTATACATTTTGGCTAGTTTTTCCCAAATTTCTGTCTTGGGTACTGTTGCCTTGCCTGGGTAAAGGATATCAATGACCATTTGTTTCCGCTGAAGTAGTCTGTTGGTCATGAACTTCCTAGTCCGGATAGGCAATGTGTCATTCATGATGGAACCTGGCTTCAAGCAGCAAGAGAGGAAAAATGTTTTTATTTTTTAAGATTCTATTGTTGAATAGTTTTGAGTGTTGTCATTTTAATGTTCATAGTTTTGATCTTCTTCTTCTTCTTAAGTAAGTCCCTTTAACATTTCATATAATAATGGCTTGATGATGATGAACTCCTTTAGCTTTACTTTGTCTGGGAAGCTCTTTATCTGCCCTTCTATTCTAAATGATAGCTTTGCTGGATAGAGTAATCTTGGTTGTAGGTCCTTGCTTTTCATCACTTTGAATACTTCTTGCCAGTCCCTTTTTGCCTACAAAGTTCCTTTTGAGAAATCAGCTGACAGTCTTGTAGGAACCCCTTTGCAGGTAACTCTCTTCTTTCCTCTTGCTGCTTTTAAGATTCTCTTTATCTTTAATCTTTGGCATTTTAATTATGATGTGTCTTGGTGTGGTTCAATTTGGATCTAGCTTGTTTGGGACTCTCTGTGCTTCCTGAGAAGCATGTCTATTTTCTTCATTAAATTAGGGAAGTTTTCCTTCATTTTTTCACACAAGTTTTCAATAATTTGCTCTTCCTCTTCTCCTTCTGGCTCCCCTATGATTCAAATGTTGGCATGTTTAAAGTCATCCTGGAGGTTCCTAAGCCTCTCCTTTTTTTCAATTCTTATTTTTTCATTTTGTACTGGTTGACTGTTTATTTCTTCCTTATGTTCCAAATCATCGATTTGAACCACAGTTTCCTTCCTTTCACCATTGATTTCATGACTTGGCATAGCCTTTACTTCTTCTTTTCTGTGTTTGCTATACTCAAGCATCTGTCAAGTCTGTGAGAACCTTTACCAGTAGTGTTTTGATCTCTGTGTCTGTTAGGTTGGCTATCTCCTTGTTGCTTAATTCTCCCACTGGAACCTTGATCTGTTCCCTCTTTTGGAATATACTTCTCTGTCTTCCCAACTTGACAAGCTCCTGTGTTTGCCTCTGTGTCTTAGGTAGAATTATCACACCTGCCCAGATGAGTATTTTTTCTTTATATCTTTGTTTGTTGGACTTTCATGCAGCTTGATTTTCTGGAATTTCTGGTTGTCTCTAGATTTGAGGTAGATGTATTTCATCTTAATTGTGGAAGGAGATGCAGTGTGTTTACCTGCACCTACATCTTAGCCAGAAGTTGAATCTATAGTCTTTTTTTTTTTTTTTTGGCTCATTTTACAATTATCCAATAAGGTAGTGGTATCCTGTCTCTTTAAGAGGGGTGGGCATGAAGCATTTAGGGTGCTTTTCATAAGGTCTATACTATAAGGATACCATGTATGTTTCCCTCTATAATCCTGAGGATCAGGATCTTTGTTAGACCAGAGACATTTAGGGTTCTATTAGCTATCTGTTTTTTTCAGTATGACCTTAGTGCTCCACATGGTGACTATTCTTCCTTATGCTAGTGATCACCCACAGCCTCTATATTATACATGTTATCAGTTTTTTCTTGACTATTATGAAATAGGACCAATGCCTGGCTGAACCACCAATCACAGGTTAAGAGTATTCTCCTGAGTTTAGCGTTAATCATAGCTTGAGCAATAATTGAAACACATGATTTAATCTGAGACAGATAGGTCCAGACTCAGATACCCAACCTTGGGCCATTTTAACAAGGGTCCCAATCCCATATACTCTTATCCCTAAAGGCAAAACTCCTGACTTAGGTAGATTAAATCAATAACTAGGGGCTTGCTAAGATTTGTTTTTTTTTTTTTTAAATTAAATAGAAGTCTTTTTATTATTATTTTACATTCAGTATTATATTAGTTTCAGGTGTATAGCATAGTGGTTAGACAGTCTTATACTTTACAAAGTGTTCCTCAAGTATTTCTAGGATCTGTTAAATGCAACAACTCCAATGCAAGTTTCCTGCAGGCAGCAGCACAATTCAAAGAGCACACTAGGCAGTGGGAAGCAGGCAGCAGCTCAAAATGTATGTATATACTTGTCTATAGGCTGTAGAGTAAGTAACTGAAAATAATAGAAGCAAGACATCTAGGAGGTGGTGGTCATCTCTTAGACTATTCTCAACACCAATTATTGCGGTTCCTCCATGAAGGGTAGGATTATGCTCCCTACCCAACCCAAAACTAAATTGGATATTGAGGCCAATCATATCACACACACACCAAGAGTGTGCGAAAAGTTTTATTATTCGCATCATGAGACTTTCTGGGGGAGAATAGGGCAAACATTCATGCTAATCTATTTGGCTTGAGTGAAGGAGTGATGAGTGGCTTTGGATTTTATTGTAATTAGAAGATGGGGCCAGGGTGAATGTTCTACATGTGTGTTGGGGATGTTCTTGATTTCAATTTCCTCACCAGCCACCAAGGGACATAGTGACCAGGCTTTCTTATTTGTTTGCTACATGTAGAACAAAAGGGAAAAAGGAGAAAGGAGATCAAAAGCTGTGAGCAAATATCAAAAATGGAGCTAGTCTTTTTGTTACAGTCTTCATGTAATTTCAGATGATATATTGTATGCATGAATACAGTTAATGGGGAATATAAGATCAATAAAATGATGAGACTGTCAAATTACTTCAAGGGAATATATCACATATTGAGTTCAGAGGAAATCAGTTGGGAGCCAAAAATGCTTACACACCATAGAAGCAAAAAACAGAGCTATGGAATGAAATGACTTTGGCCAAAGCTAAAGAACATAATGTATTCCTTGCCTGTGCTGTGGTCAGTTCCAGAAGGCTTCCAAACTGTTGATAGAAAGTAAACACTATCTCATTAAATATATTTTCAGGGAAAGTAAAGGTTTTAAAAAGTCATTTGCTTACATGTAATCTTCATGCTTCCTGTAGCCCCAAATCTTTCCTCTTCCTAAGCAAATTAACTCATTTTGGGGTACCAAATTGCTCTCTTTCTACTTGCACTGTTCAATATGGTGTCTACTAGTCATGGATGGTTGTTGAGCACTTGGAATGTAATTAGTTTGAATTGAATTGTTTGGTAAGTATAAAATACAAAGACTTAGGTTTTGTATTCATTTCCCAGGACTACTGCAGCAAAGAGCCACACATTTATTTCCTCACAGGCTCGGGCTAGAAACCTGAGATCAAGGCATTGGCAGGATTGGTTCCTTCTGATGGCTTCAAGGGAGACTCTGTTACATTCCTTGGCTTCTACTACATCACCCAGATCCCTGCTTTTGTCTTTACGTGGCTTTCTTTGTGTCCAAAATTCTCCTTTTCATAAGGATAACAGTCATATTGAATTAGGGCCCACTCTAATAATCATCTGCAAAGACCCAATATCCAAATAAGGTTACAGTCATAGGTACCAGGAATTAGGACTTCAACATCATTTTTGGGGACATAATTCAACCCATAACAGATCTCAAAGACTTGATATGATAAAAAATAAAATATTTTATTAATTGTTTTGTTCACTATATGGTGAAATGAGAATATTTTGTGTATAGGGTTAAATAAAATATACTATTAAAATTAATTATACCTCTTTCTTTTGACCTTTTAAAATGTGGCTGCTAGAAAATTTGAAAATTACCTATGTACAATAGCTTGCATTTGTGGCACCAATTATATTAGGTAGCAAATTTCTAAAGCAAAGGTTGGCATACTATGGCCTAAATACCAAGTATTGCTCACTGCCTGTTTTATAAATAAAATTTTGCTGGAACACAGCCATGTGCATTCATGCATATTGTATGTGACTACTTTCATGCTGCAATTGTAAATTTGATTAGGCACAACACAGATAATATGGCCTGCAAAGCCTAGAAACTTACTGTCTGGCTTTATAACAGAATAAGTTTGCTAACATTTGCTCTAAACAGTGGCTCTGCTGTGCTCCAAAGCTAACATCTCCCTATTAGAAACCCTCCAACCAGCTCACCCCTAACCTTTTCATGCCTCAGTCTTCTCAGTGATCATCAGAGAGGACATCCCTTTACCAAACGCTGAGCCCTTGGCTCCTTTTGTAGATTCTGTACTACTTAGCTACTGTCTGGTGCTCTTGGATCATAAGGTATGCTCATAGAATCAGTTCCAAATGTCACAGGTACTTGGTTAGCAGGTAGGGTATTAGAGGCAGTGACTCTGAACAGGGCTGAGATTATTAGGTTTCCATTTCCTCTCATCAGATGTGTGAAGGAAGACCCACATAAAGGCAGTTCCAGTTTTCATCTACAGGCACTTTAAGTCCCCTAGGCTTGAGCTATTACTACTGCAGCTATCACTTATTGGAAGCTTGGTATATGCTAGGTCTCTTGCTAAAGGTATTATTTTATGTAATTTTCCCAAGCACAGGAGATTGGTACAGTCAGTTCTGCTATAACTCTTGTTTTGAAAAATGTGAATTTGTTCTAATGTGGTTTATAAATTAGGGAACAACTTGAGTATAACATGAACTTTATGTTTTTTATGCACATTTTCTCCATGAGAAACCCTAGATGAACAGAGGAAACTGCACTCCAATGAACTAAGTCACACAGGAGTACACAAAGCATATGCACATATGCACTTGCATGCACACACACACACTTAACACATCCACCAGCTCTGTCAATTCACCATGTGATATGTACCACAGCTGTCCACATCTACTGCTACAATTTCTATCTAATTTCAGATCATCCTCCTTCCATTACTTCACAAGAACTTATGACTCTTTCAATAGATACTACCACAGCAAATTTCAGGTCTTATGAAAGCGCCACATTCATTATAGTATGTATGTATTATTTAACCATTTAACACATGTAAAACTGTGGTACTATTTTTTACTAGGTTCTTATCTTTTTAATTGTGTTTCTGCTGAAGGTTTGAGTGTTGTGCCTCTAAATGTATTTTCCCATAAGTCCTGCAGCTTTTAATACACGATTTTGCACAGCACAGTAATTTTTACATAGAGTATATTACATTCATCAAAACGATAATTACTCCCATTTTGCAAGTGGTAAAACTGAGTTCTTAAGAGGCAAAGTGATTTGTTCAAGATCACACCACTAGGAGGTTTTGGAGCTGGATTTCGAATCCAGATCTCTTTGATTCTATAACTTTACTTTGTAACTACCCCACTGTATTGACTTACAGCCTATAAAAGTAACTATTTTTGTCTGAGTTTTTAAAACAAAATTTAAAGAGGCCTGGTGGGAAGTAGGTAAAGGCTTATGATACTTTTATTTTGTTGTTGTTGTTGTTCAGGGGTTTAGCAAATAGACCTCAAAATTTGTTGCTCTTCACACTTTTCCACTTTTGGTATTGAGGGTGGGGGTAGGGAGATGGGGAGCTGCAAGTGAACAGAAACCTCTGATGGTGGGATGGAGAGGAAATCAATTCTCTCCGTGTCTGGAGAAGCAAACATAATGAAAATATCTGGACGTCATAGGAGACCATAGAGTGAGTCAGCAAATCAATGTGGGTTTCTTTTTTGAAAACTAATGTGATGCTGTGATGTGTAATAATAACAGGAATACAACCTGCAGAAATCATACAATAACTCCTTAGCATTGATCAAGGCCTTATTAGACTGGTATAATCAGCTTGGGGTCTGTAATTGAAAAGGGAAGTGAAGAAGTCACAGAGGGGGGGAAAAAAAGAGTGCTGCTGTGGCTTGTCCCTGAATCTCATGTGCTGCAAGGATTCTACACGCAGAATCCCCCCTCCCCCATACACAACTGTTGCAGTGAGTATTGCAATGATGTCATACTAAGTCTATAGGTTCTGAGAGTGATAGATGGGATAGGTCCTAGAAGGGGAGGTGGTTTGCCAGGAGGCCAGAGAGCCTAGGTAACAAATGCAGAACAAGGGGTTAGACCAAGATAAGCTAGAAAGCCAGAGACTAGGAAGTACAGTTGCAAAGAGACACAACATTAGCTGCAACTTCACCCAGAAAGCATTGTTTACAGTGACAGCCTGGAGATAGGGTGGGTTTAGCAAAGGAAAATTAGATCAAATTGCTAGCTTGGGGCAGCAGGGAGAGGAAATTGCCCCAAGTGATGAGCATGGGGTAAGGACCAAGGGCTGGATTTAGTCTCTAAGAACTCTGAAGTCAGTGGTTGGTTAGAAAAAATATTATTGATTTAAAAAATATGAGTACAAAAACAATACATAAGTATTGCAGAAAATTTGAAACAAAGGAAAACAAAAGAAGAAAATACCAATTCTGTCTTATTCCACTACCCAGAGATAATGTACTGGTAACATGTTGCTGTTTTTTTCTTTCAGTGCTTTTCCAGTATGTATGCAAAAGTATGCATGAAGTATTACTTATATTATTAAGCAGCTTCAGATTCAGAATTTGACTGCCTGATTTAGAATCCTACCCCTACCATTTAGTGACTATGTGTCCTATTTTCTCAGACTTTCAACTTTCTCATCTGTAAAAATTGGGATAATGGCAATAATCATCTCATGAGAATTGTGGTAAAGATTAAATAAGGTACGTATGCCACATAAGAATTTAGCATTGAGCTTACATACATTGTGAGCAATCAATTATTTTTATCTTTATTTAAAAAATATTTTATTCGTCATTTTTAGAGAGAAGGGCAGGGAAGGAGGAAGATAGGGAGAGAAACATCAATATATGGTTGCCTTTCACCTGCCTCTAGCTGGGGACCAGGCTGGAAACCTGGCTTGCAACCTGGTTTTGTGC
This sequence comes from Noctilio leporinus, assembly GCA_004026585.1. NCBI lineage: Eukaryota > Metazoa > Chordata > Mammalia > Chiroptera > Noctilionidae > Noctilio > Noctilio leporinus. Next base: position 57,428 of record PVIW01008563.1, read on the forward strand.
CCTGGCTGGGAATTGAACCAGTGACCTTTGGGTTCACAGACTGGTGCTTATCCACTGATCCACTGATCCACCAACCAGGGCAGCAATCAATTATTTTAGTCATTTAATTACTATATTATATATGCCATTATATATATATATATATATATATATATATATATATATATATATTCAGTTAGTGATTATTTATTGAGTTATTGAGCCAGGCACTATTATATGACTGGCACTGTTTTAGGCACAGTATTATAATACAACAATAAACAATGGAAACATGTTCATACTGCATATATAGTTTTGTATTTTGCTCTATCTACTTAAATTGTATCATGATCACTTCCCCCAGGTCATTAAATAATCCTTGAAAACACCATGTTTATTGGCTACACAGTATTTCCTTAAACCTTCTATCATTGGACATTTTGCTTGTTTGTTTTATCCACCATGCATTGTACTTAATTATTTTTCTGCATTTTCCCCCTTCTAGAATCAATTTCTAGAAGGGGCACTGCTGAGTCAAAGGCTTATGATGCAGAGAGCCATTTTTTTGTTCAGAAAGGTTTATCAATTTCCATCATCTTGGTTAGATTTGTTGAACTTTTACAAAGAAATTATTATTTTAAGACCTTGAATAAGTTCACTTTATGTTTCTTGTGTGTGTGTGTATATGTGTGTGTGTGTGTGTGTGTGTGAGTGTGAGTAGCATCTGTGGATGAAAGGAATAGTATGGGTAATTCTATGAAACATTTTCGAGTGTAGCCAGTCAGGACTCTCTGCCACAGTAGCATATTGGTAATATACAGGGCATAAATAAATTGAAAATATCCTGTAGGCCTTTATTTCCATTTTCTTTCTATTTTGGTATTGTTCTCCTTTTATTCCATGACTAAAGCATTCACTTGAAGGAAGCAGATGTGATATACCACTAACACTTTGGTGGGAATGAATTGGATGTGCCAGGAATGCTGGTGTATAAGAGGAACCCAGGATCCTAGAGAAAGGAGTTCTACTGCTGATATTTGAGGCATTTGGTCACCTTGATGGGAGAGAGACACTCTCTGGTGAATCATATTTCATCATGTAAACAACTGATTTCTCTTTGCATGAAAGCAAATGAGGCATTATCTCTGCCTCAAGGAGCTTGCTCTCTGGTAGGAAAGACTAAAAAAGCACCCTAACTGTACTCCAGGTGACTGTGATGCATGTCTGAAGAGAAAGCTGATATGATTTCCTGAAGGACTGGATGTAGGGTGTTAAGAGCAAGGGCGGAGTCAAGGGTATGTCAAGGATGGAAAGAACCCATCGGTAGGTTTCTGTTTTGTGGAACACCTAGAAAGACCTGTGTTCCCAGAGTCACTATGTATGACTGTGCAGTTTTTGTCATATACAAAGGCACCTAGCTTAGAGAGCAAGGGGCTGAGGACTAAGTATAGTCCATGTTTCATTCATCCTGACCATGCATAGGAGAACAAGGTTATGTTCATGCAGAGGTGGCAAGGGGCACCTTTAAAATTTGCACAACAGTGCCATATTAGCTAGTATTGTCCCTGTATGCACTTGGTGGGTGCTCATGAATAAAAGTAAACTGTTGGGATGAGTTTTTGATGGCTAAAGAGCATAAACTCCTGGAGGACTTACACCCTCCTCAGGTCATCCTGAGCCACTCTGAAGGGAGAGGTGTCCCCATTTGAGAGTCATTCCTAAGACAATTGGATGCCTTCAACAGGCAATGGCATGATCTGTTTTGTGGTTCAATGGACTCTCAGGTTGTTTTTAAAACATAGCTGTAAATCATGCATCATGCCTTGTGCAGTTTTTTTTTTTTTTTTTAATGAAACATCAGGTCACCCAGGTGAGTCAGCTCTCCTACAGCCTAGATTTGGCACCCTGTGACTTTTGTCTTTTCCCAAAACTAAAATATCCTTTGAAAGGGAAGAGGTTTCAGACCATCATTGAGATTTAGAAAACTATGATGGGGCAGCTGATGGTGATTGGGGGAACTGTGTGAGGTCTCAAAGTGCCTACTTTGAAGGGGACTGAGGTGTCATTGTCCTATGTACAATGTTTTTTTGTACCTTCTTCAATAAATGTCTCTAATTTTCATATTGTATGGCCAGATAACTCTGGATAGACCTGATATATCTTTATTTTATTTTATTTTATTTTATTGTTGTCGTATCACATCCATCCCCTTTTTGCTCCCCTCTGTCCCCCTCCCCACCCACCCATTCCCCCCCAAAATCAATCCCACCTGTTGTCCATGTCCATGGTTCCTTTATACTAGGTTCTTGTCTAAGCTGCTCCCCTTCTTTGCCTCTGCCTCCCCCCTCACCCCAACCCCATTCCCCCTGACCACTGAAGGCCTATTCCTTGTATTCATATACTTGGTTCTGTTTTGCTTGTTGTTAGTTTTGCTCATTATTGTCCCGTAATGGGTGAGATCATATGATATTTGTCCTTCACTGACTGGCTTATTTCACTAAGCATAATACTCTCCAGTTCCATCCATGTTGTTGCAAAGGGTACAAGT
>PVIW01008564.1:0-59947 GCA_004026585.1 Noctilio leporinus
TTTGATTTCCTTTGCCCTTGGTGAAGTATCAGTAAACATATTTTTGCGTAGGATATCCGAAAGTTTACTGCCTATATTTTTCTCCAGGACCTTTATGGTGGCACTGCTTATGTTTAAATCTTTTATCCATCTTGAGTTTATTTTGGTGTATGGTGTAAGTTGGTGGTGTAGTTTTATCTTTTTGCATGTTGCTGTCCAGGTCTCCCAACACCATTTGTTGAAGAGACTGTTTTGACTCCATTGGATGTTCCTTCCCCCTTTGTCAAATATGAGTTGACCATAGAGTCCTGGGTTAATTTCTGGGCTCTCTATTCTTGAGTTTATATATTTATAGCCAAGAAAAGAATTTATATCACACTGCTAATAGTGAGGAAAGTTATTTGTGTTTCTTTAAATATTTCTCTATATAAATATCCAATTTAAATATATTAGTATGTATGATTAGCTCATTAGAAATATTTTGGAGTATCTACTGTAGGAAAAATTATGAAATAGATCAGAAAGGTTACTGGCTTTCCTGTCTAGTACATACTTCAGACTTTCGCTGTCTTTGAGCTATTTTGCAACATCATAGAAAATCGACAGTACAACAACTGATTCTCCTTCATAGACATGCAAATTGCATCCAGTGAAATACAATCCATTATTTCCCTGTGGATATGGACTAGTGTACTCAGTTTTGCCTGTATTTGTGAATTCTTTTCAGGTCTTGATGCCTATATATTTATATGCTCTTCAGAATCACCTTTGAACCAGTTGCATTATCTATTGGTTCCTTCATTTTTTAAAATCATCTTTTATTGCCACCATGAGTCAGGGGATAAAGTAGGTATGAGGATGATGCCCTAAATAAGATCGAGTTGAGCCTTGTCCAGGTGGCTCAGTTGGTTGGAGCATTGGCCCATAGGCAAAAAGGTTGTCAATTTGATTCCCAGCTAGAGCACATACCTAGGTTGCTGGTTTGATCCCTGGTCAGGGTGCATATGAGAGGCAACCAATTAAGGTTTGTCTCCCACATCGATGTTTCTCTGTCTCTCCCTCCCTCTCCCCCTTCTTCTCTCTTTAAAGTCAATATATGTATCCTCAGGTGAGGATTAAAATTAAAATTTAGAAAGGAAAAAAAAATAGAGCCCCCATGGAGCTTATTCTTACCAATTTTTTTGATTTTTAATTTAAAAGATATTTTATTTACTACTTCCAGAAAGAGGGGAAGGGAGAGAGGAAGAGAAACAGCAATGGTTGCCTTTCACCTGCCTCCAGCTACAGACCTGACTGGAGACCTGGCTTGCAACCTGGTTATGTGCCCTGGCAGGGAATCGAATCAGCAACTGTTGGGTTCACAGGCCAGCGCCTATTTACTGAGCCACCAGCCAGGGCCCACGTTTGTTGTTTTAGTAAAGACAGCCATGATATTGGAAAATCTGAGTAAAAAGTAAATAGATAAGTACTCTCTTGTAACCTGTCCCTGCCTTGTTTTCTCCCACCTCCATGTAATCTTCTTTACAGTACCTCCTTCATTTCAAGTGCATAAAAGAAGCTACCAAACTGTTATTCTCTGGAGCATTTCAGATCTTGCTTCTAGGCATCTTCATCAGTCTAGCCCAAATAAATTCTAACAAAAACTCAAGAGAAACGATAATGTATCCTTTTCATTAAGCAGTTTGATTTATGGTAGTCTGTCATGTCACTGGGTATCTACTAAATAAATGTCAAACCAGCTTCCATTTAATAATTAAAGTTTATGAATCTTTCATAATTAAACCAAAAAATCTAACTCCCATCTACTTCTCAGTAATTACAACTTTCATTCTGTTCTGGGGAGTATCATCTTAAAAGTTGTTTTAACAAATAATATACACATCTATATTCATTACAGCATCATTCAAGGTGGCCAAGACATGAAAACAACCAATGTGTCCTTTGATAGATGATTGGATAAAGATGATGTGATACATATATACAATAGGCTACCATTCAACCATAAGATGAAATACTGCCATTTGTGACAACATGGATCTTGAGAATGTCATGCTAAGCGAAATGAGTCAGTGTCAATACATATTTATAGCTCCTTAATTTAAAATTTTTTATATTTACTTTTATTACGTAGGTACAGAAACCAAGACTCAGATTGTCTAAGGTCTCACAGCTGGTTAAAGCCCAACAACCAGTAACTAGCTGAGCTAGGACTTGAATCACACCTGACTCAGAACCTATGTTCCCAACCTTTTCATTAAGCTGCCTTTACATGTATGCAGGATGTGTGTGTGTGTGTGTGTGTGTGTATGAAAACAAGTAACTAATTTTCTACTTAACTCAAGCCTCTATGGAACCAAGTTGTACAGCCCATGATGCTTTAAGACAGAACTATTGTTGTATTGTACAGGTAGCTTTAGTCACAGGAAAAGTTCTCTGTGGAAGTAAACACAACAACACGCAAAATACCTAGGAAAACAAATATGGAAATGTGTTCCCCCTTTAAAATAATAAGTCTTCCAAGAGTGTGTAGCCAACATTGCCAAACATCAATCCTCACCTGGAACCCAAGGTTTTCTCATGGGCGAGCACTGTCACCAGAGCCTCCCCAACACCATGGCCAATGTCTTCAGCTCTCACCACCTCATAGGCAAGTCATTTAACCTGTCAGCTTTAGGATTCCACATGTAAAATGAGGAAAATATAAGCACAATCCTGGGCTTTTATGACAATTAAAAAAAGAGCGAGTATGTGACAGAGTTCTATAAGAAGTTGTCTCCTTCTCCAATATTATTTTGCTTTCATGTAGAAATTCTGTGATTATTTTTTAGAAGAAATGGCTTTATATGCATGGTGAGTATACAGAGGATGTCCTAACTGGAAGGAGTTGTGACATCAGCTCCAGTCAGTGTGGAAATATGGCAAGAGTGACCACTTGAGACTGTTTCCGGTTAAACCCTCGCAAAGGTTAAGAGTTACATGATGACATCTCGGTGCTCCTTGGAACCAATAATCTGGTGATTGGGACACGTGCCCCACTTTCTACTTTCAAGAGACTGAACGTGCAGTTCAGCAGAAGCCTGCTTTCCATGTATACAGGTGCCAAAATATGGTTTCTCATGAAGGAGTAAGGACGTTGCAATGATTGCCATCATGCATTAGTAGATATTTCTCCTACAAAATAAGAGCCAGTGCTAGACACTGACATTGATTTATTTTCAATTATACCATATATTTTTATCATGCTTTATATTATTTGTTTCAATATCTGATGCTGTCAATATATCAAGGTTTTCAAGATGGATCAACTTACTTCACTGTACATAATGGTTCCTCATTTGTAAAACCAGTAAGTTTAATGAAAAGATACTAAAACTTCCTTCTAGCTTTGACATTCTATTGGTCTATAAACTTAATTGGAACAATGTATTAGTTTTTCTGAGGTTAAAAATAAACAACTGTTCCTATTCTTCTCCAATATACCAAAACATGCATGATTTCATCTTTGCACCAAGCTCCATTAGGGGAAAGTCTGTTATATAATAAGAGATGCTGTCTTCCAAGACAACCTGACAAAAAGCCAGAAAAAGAAAAACAGTGCTTGCACTGCCATGTGTTTTATATTTAGACAAAATTCAAATTTCAAGTTCTTGAGAACACTGGATAAAATAGTGGAATCAATAGTTTATTTTCTCTCTACTTTGAGGCTCTTTTCCACACCTGTGGCCTCTCTCAGGCTACACAAACATCTTTTCCATATTGTGCACGTGATGACTTCTTTGCAAGTACTGAGTCCCAGGGGTCACATTTTCAAGCTACCCCTATCTAGCAAGCATGATGCTCTATCCACTACCCTGAGCCTGTCAGCTCTAAAATCTATCATCAGCTTCAGAACCTGGAAAAGGTAAGTTTTTATTTATATGGCTGTCCTAGTTGCACTCCATATGCTTCTGACATCTATTTCTCTTAGAAACCTCCCCATGTTGATGACAGGAGAAAATGAATTGCAAGGCGATGTATTCAACCCGTACATTCATAAATCTCTTTCCACATATGTCAGAGTTATGTGTCCTATTAAAGTGGGAGATTTGGAGAGTGCTTTAACTCACCCTTCTTACAAGTGGAGTTCTTTTTAGGAAGGTAAATTGGCTGTGTATTGATTCAACAAATATTTGGTGAATATCTGATACTAGTGATGGGGATGCAGAGAACAAAGAAACCCTCTTAGAGCTTCTAAGAGGTCATACTCTAGTGAAGGACACAGGGAAGAACAGATATTTCATAAATGCTGTGACAGAAGTGTACAGGACAGTTGGGATGCATGCAAAAAGGCACTTGGACAGAGAGCATAGAGTATATGGTTTCACTCATATATAGGATAGAAAACTGAAAGCAACATATGAACAAACAAGTAAAAATTCATAGACAAAGGCAACACCATGGTGGTTATCAGAGAGAAGGAGGTTGGTCAGGGAAGTCCGTCAAGGATAAAGAGGGTCAAATATATTGTGATAGAAAGAGATTTGGTTTTGGGTGGTGAACAGATAATGCAACATGCTACTGATGTAGAACTGAACACTTGAAACCTATTGATTATATTAAGTCGTGTCACCCCGATACACTTAATGAGAAAAAAAGAAAAAGACATAGAAGCTTCTTAAGGTGATCCCTGAGCTCTGCGGGATGGTGGGTGTTAGCTGGACAAAAGCAGAGGGGAATGAGTAAGGCAGGCAGCACAAAACCAACATGCACAATACAAATAGCTACATGGCCCTTGAACATCATGCTCTCAATTTCAAGTTGGAGGAACTGAGGTAGGGAAAAGATTGTTCCTTCACTGGAGCTGAGAAAAGTTCACACAATACTACATGAATGCAATACTACAAATGAAGAATGAGGAGTTCAAAATAGACTATCATTGTTCTAGAACTTAAATATTTTCTAATTCACTCTGTTTGGATGTCGTTTGGGGCATATAGAAGGTCCGAGTATCAGAAGTAGTCATAGTGCACAGACTTAAACAAGTTCCTCTTAATCTGAGTGTAAATTATGAACTTTTCTGCCAATGGTTCCACATATTCCATTTGCTTTGGCACTATCAGGAAATGGAGCAGTGTTAACTGCCAGTGGTTTGCTAGGATGCCTGTCCGGTGGCTCCCAGCTGTGTGCCCTGCACCTCCTTTCCGTGTCCAGCCCCGCCACCAAGCATCTTAGTCTGCGCCATCTCCGGACCACCCACCCAGCTGTGGACCCTGTAAATATTCTCATCTTGCTAACTAGACAAGCTCTACTGACTTGTCCAGCTCCAAAACCAGTGAAGTCACTGATATCAAATAAAATACCAATGTTGTGTTTGTTAGATCCCTTTCATAAAGTTATAATTAGTGTCATCTATCAAAAGGCAATGTTTAATTTTGTAAAATGATACATAAGTTCACATTGTGAGAAACTACTTTCAAAAGAAAAGGAACAGGTAATGACTTGTTTTCACATGCATAAAGATTTACCACAGAGGCTTATCTGCAAGCTAGCGGTTCAGGAAAGTCAACGGTGCAAGTCCCATCCCAGGCCCAAAGGCCTGAGAACCAGGAGTCCAATGATGAAAGTACTGGTCTGAGGTCAAAAGCCCAAGAATGAGAACACACATACCCAAAGACAGGAGAGAATGATGTCCCACCTCAAACAGACAGCAAATTTGCCCTTCTTGTGCACTTTTGTTCTATTCAGTACCTTGATGAATTGGTGATGGCACCTCCTACAATAGTGCTAGCTAGCTTCCTTAATCATTCAGTTTACTGGAATTCTATTCTTTTCTGGAAACAACCTTAAGATTCATCCAGAAATAAAGTTTTTCCAGCTATCTGGGCTTTCTTTAGCCTAGCCAAGTTGACATATAAAAATTAACCTGCACCATTTCAAGTAGATAAAAATCTACTCTTCACCATGCCCTACAAAGAACTGATTTACTTCCACCTGAACAGCAAAAGTGCTATTAAAATATCATGAAAATAAATGCAAAATTTCAGCCCACTTATCTCATTTCTACTTCTAACATTATTTCCAGACTGTAAGCTGGGCTTATGGTCTTGATTAGGAATACAAGCACAGAAAAGCAAACATACAGCTCCGTCCTTACTGGGACAGGCCCTTTCCTGTTGACTAGTTTTGCTACAAGTGACATTTGACCACAAGAAGTGAACCACATACATATTCATCCCTGAGATCAAAGGTACTTGAAGCCATTTTCTTAATTATTGCCAAATTTCAGAAATTAGGGTACTTTCTCAGTTTTTATCAGATGGAGGATATTGGTTGAAAGAAACAAAGACTCTCAAACTACCTTTATTGGAAACACTAGGAAAACTCACAAAACCCACATGTAAGAAGAGGTTCTAAGTTCAGTGGAAAGGGAACGCCATCTACTATTTCTTAGTCTTCTCCCAGTTTCCCTTCATGGAGCATCTCATTGCGCCTCTCTTCACTTTTGCTCAAATCACTTCTTACAGTCTGACTTACTCTGCAGACCTGTCAGTTCCTGGCCCGCCATAACTTTGGCTCTTTTTGGTATTTTGTTTGCTTGGTAGTAAATTCCACATGATTTTAAGCTTGGCTTCTTGATGTTGATTGACATGTTTATTTTTAAATTATTAATAAAGTCATCCCTAATATTTCAATGTTAATTCTAACCCTTACATTAACACTGGTATTTGTCAAATAGTTAATGATTTGCTTATTTAAACATACCAAATAAACCCCTTGGATAAATAACCATCTCTGTATTTGTTTGTAATTCACTCAGTATACTTTTAATAAATCCTGACTCCTTGAATAAGTCAAATTCCTGGTATTTAAGGGGTGCTGAGTAGAACTGGGTGCCAAAAACAGCCATGGTAATAAACTCATAATTTCTATTTCTTTATATTTATTCAATTAATAAACACTTACCTAAATAATTTCATCAAATGATAGAAAATGAAGTATGTGGGATGAAGAGGGTTGGCTATTATAACTAAAATGATTTAGAAAGGCCTCAATGAGTAGGTACACTTTGATCTAGGACTTAACTGAGAAGTACACAGGAACTGGGTTGGGGGTGGGTGGGTGAGTGGGGCAATAAGTTAGGTTTTCTGAAGAAACCTCCCAACAAAACACATATAGAACTTCTGGATAAAATATCACAAATATATTAACTATAAATTGAGCTTTAAAACCATAAAGGAACTCCTCAGAGACTGAAGACAAGAAGGTGCTGCATCACAGCTGAATCTAACCCTTGAGGTTACTGTCTGCTGAAAGGAAGTTGAACCCTGGGATTTATTGGCTTCAAGGCATCAGGGAAAAAAAGGCTCATAGCAGTTGCATGCTTTGTGTAATGCAGTACAGGGCCTGGGTCCCCTACAAATAGGGGAACCCCAAAACCCCACACCCTGCAAAGGGCAGAAAGGGGCAGGAAACAGCGAAAAGTACAGCACATTGCCTAAAAAAGGAAGATGAACAGCTTGGGCCTTGGAGGAGGAGGGTTGCTGCTGTCCTGGGTGAACTTGGTATGTGACTGAGAACACGTGCAGGCATGGTGACCCCAGATGTGGCTGGGGAGCCTCATACAGCCCCTGCCTGAACTGTGGGGTGGGTATCCCATCCCCGCCCAAGGCCTGTGCTTGGCTGGGAACTCTTGCCCGGACTAAGATGGCAGCAAAGGGGGTCAAAGACATTGGGGAGCTAACAAACACGGCAGACGCTAGCCCATCATAGGAAGAGCAGCACTTGGCCACGCAGAAAGGTGAGAAAGCATTTCAAGTTGAGATGGCTGTGGAGAAACCCGAGGTCTGCCACGAGGGCTGCCTGGAGGCCTGGGGGTAGGTGACGATGGCCTCAGAGTTGGCAGAGGTGCGAGGCCTGACACGTCCGCAACGCTTAGGTCTGGCAAGGTGGAGGGCGGCAGGGCTATTTGTTTTGGGGTGTTTTAAAGGGAGCGGGACTTCAGGGCAGAAATTTGCCATTACTCTAACTCTGTATAACCTTTACATAAACAACCCTTTTCCCCTTTCACCAAACTCTTGCCTTGGGAGTCACGCTTCTTGGCAGCAGGCAAGACACTGGCTGGTTCTGTAACAACTGGAATGGAGTTCTCAATATAAACCAGGCAAACATCAAAAGGCCACACCTCGCTGAAAGGTAAAAATCCAAAAATCCTGCTAGAAGGAGATGAAGAGTACTTGTCTTTTTTTTTTTTTTTTTTTTTGGTAATTGTTTGGCTAGAGGGAAATATTTGTGGTGACATTTAAAACACTGCACCCAGTGATGAAGGAATAAGCCATTGCCCTCACGCACCCGTGGGACATTTGTAAATATTGACCCCACCCTTAGACATAGCATGGTCAAACTGTGGAAAGCCAGAATTAAGGGGGAAAATATTTTTCAAAGCCAGAGGAAAAGTAAAAGACGTACTGTACCATAAGGAAACAATTATAAGACTATAAATAACCTTTCATCATAAACAATGCAGACCAGAAAATAATGAGACATCTTGAAATGTCCTGGTTAAAAGCATACGGTGCTCTGTCTACTGAAGCTTTCAACCAATAATAAAGGTGAAATAGTGACATTTTCAGGTCAGTAAGAGCCGAGGGAATTTGCCTTCAGCGGCACTGAACTACGAATCCTGCGGAAGCAGATTCCTCACACTAAGGGAAATGTTACTGAGACCCATCTAGTTTCCTCTCAGCACAGTGCTCCACTCTTTCTCCTCTTGTCTACCCAAAGGGATGCACTTGGGAGAAGTCCATTTCCCCTACTACTTACCTCCTTCCCACCCGTGCAGACAGGAAATTCTCAAGCATTGGACACAAGGTCAGTTTAGCATGTCATCATCCAGGTAAGTCTGTACATTTCCCCAAATACAGTGTTGCTTCTACTTCAAGAATCCTCTTAGCATTTATATAGCAAAGTCAGTCACTCTAATAATGCTTGTTGGGTTAAGTATGCACATACATTGCTCTCCCTTAAGTATCTCTTTTGGGCTTAATATGTTCTTCAAAGTCCTGTTGAGATTAGCTGATTTTCTTTGTCTAGGAGAAGTGAATGAGCAACACCCTCCCTGATTCTTTGCTCATACAAGCATGTCTTTCATCACAACAGGGGATTCTGACTGACATCAGGACTGCCTGTACCAACGGCTTCCTCTCTGTTGGGTAGAGATGATGTGCCACTGTTTGCTAGCCTCAGTTATTTTGACTTTTCACTTTCATAAATTTCCTCTTCTGAACAGAAGCTCATGAAATTTTCTTTTTAAATTTAGAAATACAGTCATTTTTATTAGAAATGTGTCTAAGTGTGTGTCCCTTTTCATTTCCTTATCTGGAATTAAGGGAGTTTAATAAATCTGCCAAATAAAGTCTATATCATAAAGATCTTTCATGTTATTTGGAACTTCACATACTTATAATAAATTCAAAAACCTCCCAAGAATATGTTATACTTTAAATATGCCTCCATTGTAAAACACTGAGTAGACTCAATAGATTCTAATAGGTAAAATAGTTAAAAAGGAATTAGGCCCAATTACCTACTGATTTCATTAAAAAATCAAATAAAATTTCCCTATCACAAACATGTTATGAAATATCCCAAAGCTACATGATTGTAAAATTAATGTCAACCTCCTTAACAAGTGGTAATAAAAAATGAATACACTAAATTCTGTGCAAAAGTTTTCATGAGCCATAATGAAACTATGCTTGAATTATGAATAATTGTGTTTTAAAAGGAAGAGTCAATAATAAAGACAAAGAGAGGTCTGGTATAACTCAGATGGAAAGGAAAGTTGATTAACATGATATCATGCTGAAAGAGTGTTTGTGTATAACTTAGATATATGCTTTTTCTAGAAATTGACCTTATTAAAACCACACAATTTAAATGAGAGTTCCCTGGACTCTATGATTTCTTCTCTCAATTATTCCTCATCTTCCAGCCCTGTCTCCAGGCCCTACAGGAAAAATTCTTGACATTTGTCATTCTGTCAAGATTCCCCCAAATGCTGCCAAGGACAGAAGGAACATTTTTGTCAACACCAATCACAGGCAGAATTGAGAAGTGTAAGCAAAATCTACTTTGATTTCCCCAAGCTACTCATTTCTGAATTATTTCTCTTCCCTAAAGGCACTCTCTCTTTCAGAGGAAAAGAAATTTCTGCTTCCAGGAAATAATCTGATATTGTGGACATAAAACCAACTCTGATTTTTAGGTCAATGACATTTCAGATATCAGAAAGTGAAACAGAGGGTATCTATTTTAAGTATTCAAAACTTTTTACCTGTAATAACACCTAGAAATAACACCAAATTGGACCACTTCTGATGGCTTATAAGTGTGCTTCATTCCCCTGCATATGAGATGAAAAGGCTTATTATTGGCTAGAAACTCTGTACTCATTTACTTCTCAAAAATCTTTTTGAATAGTTAGAATGAGTTAGGCTCTGTGTAGGACACTTAGGCTGTAACTGAACTAATGGTGCCATGCATGATCCATCCATAGACTTAACATATTTCATGTACTTGGATATTTTTTTTCCCTGCCTCATCCTCAAGAGAACTAGACACTTAGAATGGATATAAGCCTCAGAAGTATAGAAAAAAATGGCAGACATGGGGAAAAAACAAGGAAGATTATTGTTAGGTTACTGGGGTATGAAGTATGGAGACAGCAGCAAGAACCTCAGATGTTCCAAAAGAGAAGGCAGTCCAGTCCAGACTTGAAAGTTACACACTCATCAAGTGGTATGATTCTCAGGACTCATGGTTGGTCTGAAGCTGTGGCCGACAATCTGGAATCACACAGTGTTGACCTCACATAGGCAGAGCCCAAGGTATAAAGCTACGATTGCAAAATGGCACCAATCCAGCTGGATAGCAGACTTATCTGATGTTGAGAAACAGGGCTGATACTGAATAAGCCTAGGGGAACCCTCCAATATGCTGATGCTAGAGGAAATGGACAAATCTTTTTGATGAGAAATGCATGCCCAAGTGTCAGGGTCCCCCTGGGTAGGTGTTGGGGTATGGGGCCCCCAACAGTCCAAGCCAAGCCTGTAAGACATGACCAAAAAACTGGGAAAGCTGGGTGCATACAGGCCTCGATGCTATAGCCATGGGACCCTGGTGGGAACATTCCATATGACCTTTGAAGCTTGACCTATGCTTCAACCTCCCTTGATTAGTTTATTGTACCAGCAGATGTTAAACCTTAACCCCCTGCAAGTGAACTCACCCTCCCTATTTTATGGCCATTTAAAGTCTTTGTGTCTAACACACCCTAACCTGAGGGAAATCTCAGTGTTCCTTCAATTGTTATCCCTGAACAATACCTGTTTTCTGTAATCAGCACTGTTTAACTGATTGATGAGCTCTACATACATGCTATATGCTCTTAAACTTACTGCACTCAATAAAGGACCTTGTAGGAAGGCAAATGAAGCATTTGTCTCTCAGACACTTGCTAACCTTCTCTCCCATAGCCTGGGAAACATTCATTTCATCCACAGCACCAAGAGATCTCTTCAGGTTAGGGGTCTCCATACCTTAGTATCTCATCCCAGGTAATAAAGAACTCCATTGAGCCAATACTACCATAGGTGCATTAAGTAACAGCACTTACAATTTAAAGACCAGAGCATATTATAAGGTACTGATTATTGTAAGAAACAGTAACTTCAATGATTATGGTAAGGATGAGTCACCCACAACAATTAGAGGGCTTTATAAGCTAGTTCAATTGTACTGCAATTAATTCTTAGTTATTTGTTACCTTCTTGTTAACTTCTTATACCAAGCGTCATACTAGACACTGACAGGGGATTTGTTTAAGAACAAAATGAAATCTTCATCCTTCTTATCTTCTTTTGAAGCAGTATGGCATTAAGAACATCAGCTTGGGATCAGCCAAATTCCAAATGTGAGTTTCATCCCTTCTGGGTTGCTATAGGCAAGTTATCTGAGTCTCAGTTTCCTTACATGTCAAATGCAGATACTAATGTCCAGCTCACAGCTGTTAACACAGGTCAAGTGTGGCCATGCTTGGAGTGTCCTAATGCTTTGCACTCAATATTCGTTAGCTACTATTATTATCCTTTAATATTTTGTAGACAAGAACATAAAATTGACAAGAACCCCATTGTGTGAGATACTTGTTTCACATTTATACCGGATGACAACTTAATTTCCTCTTGATACTTCTCTAATACTATAATTACAGCATTTATGAACTATGCTAATGCTCAGGAGCCTGTCAGAGCATCCCTAATTGATGAAGCTGGCATCTTAGATGGAGATGATGAATGTGAAAATCATTGAAACATGAACATGCATATGATTGGATTGTTAACATGCTAGATGCCCCATAAATCCAAATGTAAGGAGGAAATGAAGACCCCAAAAGTGTGATGTTTCTGAGTATAGAGGCTCCAAAGAGAATCTGGAAGTAGAGCGAAGTTCAGATGGAAGATACATCACATGAGCTTCTATATCATGTGACAAGAGTCCAGGAATGAGGGTCAAGGCTGCCAGGACTGGATAGGTACAACACTCAGTTCAAATCAGACCAAAAAATAAGTGGCAGGCTGCTGGTGAGTCTGGTGTTGGCTACGGTCAGCCAAACTGGTGGTTCCACACAGTCGGACACAATGGCTTATCAGTGAGTACCACAATCCCAACAGAAGAAAACAGATACAGTAAAATTGAATAAGGACTAAATTAGAACAAAATAGGACTCACCACTGTTCTGGTCAACCTGAGATCAACTTCTATGTTTGTCAACACAGAAGGTCTGAGACGTCAGGGAGGGTCTCCCCAAGAAGAACAATATCATGCCTGAGGCAGTGCTATTTGAGAACCTTCCTGAACACAATCTAAAATCATTGGTACCTTTTTAAAAAATAGATGCATTAAATCAATTTTACTTCAGCTAAAAACAGTGAGGATTTCAGGTGACAGGATGTTAAATAGTTCTGAGTTTAGGTTGATGAGGGGGAAAAAAAATCAAAATGCCTCTCCATTATATATTGTTACAAATCCAGAAAATTGATCCAAAAAGCTACTCTTTGAAGTCTGAAGGTAATCTGTGTAGCAATACAAATGAACAAAATTTAGCAATGAAAACGCAGGACTAATACATGGCTTTTCATCTCATGGAAACAAAACATTTAAACATTGCAGGCAATCTGTATAAGCAAAAGCTACATGTATAGCTGATTACTTAAAATAGAAATAATTCATACAAGTTCATATCATTCTAATAATGTAGAAAAATAATTTGATGGGAAATGATCCCAGTGAAGGTGATCCTACTACATCAAGAGAAATCAACAAATGCAATTATGGGCTTTGAGGGGTTACTGTAAAGAGGAAAAAAAGAATTAGCAATTTACATGGAAAGCAGGTCAGGCAAGTACGGACCATGTAGGTATTTCTAATTCTTCCTTCTTCAGGAACTTTGTAAAAGGCCCATTAAGTTGACCAAAACAACAGAAGGAACTGTGCCTGCAGGTCAGTCTTTGCCCTCAAAACAAAAACTGCTTTAAAACGAAATAAAGCTCAGGTATAGAAACAGAAAGAGTCTTTGGAATTTGCATTATGTTCCAATCACTATACTTTAAGTCCAAGAAAACAATCTTTAATCTTTGAGTACACTTCTATTTGCTCAATTTGCTTAAATAAATCTAATCCCATAAATTATCAGAAGTGTACGGTTTATCTGGAAGGAAGGGGAAGGACCTGGTACTTTCGCTGCTAATTGCTTCAGACGGGGTGACAGCAATAGTTTGTTTTTCATCCTATTTGATATATGATCATACCCAGGAAGGATATACAAATAGCTAGAGAGCCCAGGCTCATGGAGACTGTTCAAACAAGCGGAGCTCCTATGGGAGACATGAGTTGACTCATGCTATTGCAGCAGGGAGAATGTTCCCTAATGAGGGTCATCTTAAAGTTGAGGGGCAGGGCTGAAATTTTATAGAGGCAGGTAAATAAGAGTCACCAGGGAGTCCAAAGGATGTGCCTCATCTTCATGGGATTCATCAAAGATAGAGGTGGGTCCCAGAGGAAGGGAAAGGTGATTCTTGGAATAAGGGGAGGCAGAGTGTACCTTTGAGTTAGTCATTTCTCAGAATGTTAAAGTGGGGGAGCACAGGGCTCAGATAAAGTTCAGTACTGTCACAACTTTTATTCTTAAAACATTCCATTGTCAGTTGGTTTAAATGGAAGAGCTATTTTATTTTACATGCTGTCACATTCTTATTCACTGAATTGAAAGGGTAGTACTGCAAGTAGTACAAATTAAATTTAGAAACTGTATGATGTAAATGCTTTCAAATTTAGTTTAAAACAACTCAACAGTGAAAAGAAGGTCTTAGACAACATACATTTGAATTCTACGTTTGTTTTTAGCAGATGTCTGAAACCAATACAGAAGTAACAAAACCAACATTTTTTTTTTTTTTTCTGGTAGGACTACATAATCCTTGGATCTGTTCCTTTCACAATGGTATTTTTATTATTATTATTATTATTTTTTTATTGTTGTTGTATTACATCCATCCCCTTTTTGCTCCCCTCTGTCCCCCCACCCACCCACCCATTATTATTTTTTTATTATGGGAATTTATACAGAAAGTCAACGCACTAGTATTACGAGCACTCATGTATACAAACCAACTTCAATGATTGTCACTATTCTACCATTCTTTTTCTTTTATTTTTTTAAAGATTTTATTTATTATTTCCAGAGAGAGAGGAAGGGAGAGAAGCAGAGAAGCAGAGAAACATCAATGTATGGTTGCCTTTCACCTGCCTCCAGCTCAGGACCTGGCTGGAGACCTGGCTTGCAATCTGGTTATGTGCCCTGGTTGGGGAACTGAACCAGCAACCTTTGGGTTTGCTGGCTGGCACCTTATTATTCTATCATTCTTATTTCATCTTTTCCTGGAGTATTTTTGCTGAAGTATTTTAAAGTAAAACCCAACATCATATCATTTAGCCCAAAACATTTTGTGTGAATGTTTAAAAAGAAGTCATTGGCAAATGAACAAAGTCATAATATCATTATCAGAATCTTTAAAACTCAACAGTAATTTCTTAATAGTTTATAGTGTTAGTCTGTGTAATTCTCCTCTATCATCTCAAATAGAAGTTTACTGACTTATTAAAACTAGGATCCAAACGAAGGTCATGTGTTGTATTTGGTGCAATATCTTTTTAATTCTTTTAAGCTCTAACCTTTCCCCTTCCCCTTTTATTGCTATAGATTTGTTGAATAATCTGAGTCTTCTTTGCACAGAATTTCCACATTCTAAATTTGATCAATAATATCCTGGGGGGAGGCAGTTTAAACATGATTTAGAATCATTATTATTCATATTCAAATTTTTTGTTAGAAATTTCTCATGTTTTGTTCAAACTAAATCATATTAGGGTTATCAATGTCAATATATTAACAATATATATTTTTTAACAGATCAAAGTTTCTGAAGCCTCTTAGAGCCTTACCTATTCTGTCTGTTTCTCCCCACCCAAGACGACTAAGGAACAAGCCTAAAATTCTAGGTCTCTGTCCACAGAGTTCATATGAAAAACCTTGGGACTAGATGATTTTTAAAGTACCTTCCAAGGTCTAAACCACAGGTGGCCAGCACAAAGCCCACAGGCCAAATCTGGCCCTCCACCTTGTTTTATTCGGCCCAGCACCTTGTTTCTAACTGGCTCACTTAACTGTTAAGGAGTAGCTACATTTCTACAGTCCTAACATTACATTCAGCCCTTTGAAGGCAACTGTGAGGCTGATGTGGCCCCCAGTGAAAATGAGTTTGACACCACTGGTCTAAACAAAGAGACATGCCCAGAGCCATTAGGAATAATTTCCGCACTAATTTCTAGGGTATTGCCTTGGGCTACAAGCAGAAATTCTTCCACTCTCACAACAACCCCCATTTCAATTATTGATGTATATACATCATTAGTAATCCAGTATTTGCCATGAAAAAATTACTCTTCTCAAATGTAAGATCTCTTAGTCTTTAAAGCTTGGATTATAAAAATCACTTCCAACTTTTAGATGTTACTAGGCTCTGAATAAATGGACATGATGAAGGTGAAGCAATACGTTTGGGTGGGTGAGAGCCTAGTAGGGTGTCTCTGGGACAGACTTTCTCCTTGGGGGCAAGAAGAAGGTGGCAACAGAAGGCAAGAATCAGAAGGCAGGAGGAAAGCAAATACAAATGACAAGTCCTTTCTAGTTTAGCCTAGGGTTGGCCATCTCTGTGTTTTTACTTAATTGTCCAGAACATCAAACAAGCACACTATCCTTTTTCTGAGATTCACAAACTACATCTGAGAATGAATTTGGAACAAATATCCCTTTCAGTTTGTCATCTGTTCGTATCTCTTCCCTCAGTGTTGTACTCTATTTTCTGAACAGTTTTTACTCTTATCCCATATATCAATTTGGATGACACTGGCATGACTTCCCATGCTGACAGGGTCATTACCAGTTCCTGGTCATGTTTGTTTGGTTTTGTATTTTCTCCATTTCCCACAGAAAGTCTATCACATCTAAATTACTCATTAATGTGGGTAGCAAACTAAATCTTTGCTTTTGATATGATTTTCCTGACTTGTAGATTCTGACTGGCCTTATTCATTAAGATAAATGGAGCCTGGTAGGGGAGGCTTTTTGCTAATAGCTAATAAAGCTAAATTTTATTTGTGCAAAATGAACCCAGGGCCAGGGTGGATCTCACAGTTAGACCCATTATTATTTGTCCTCGGTTTTAAACAGGGAACATTGCCATTTAACCTACCAGGAAACAGAACAAATAACTAGTCAACATCACCCTGATTTTGAACATTTAATGGTTTATACATCTTTTTTATTGAACTGAACTTTTTCACTTAGCTCTGATGGATGTTTTCAAGGTTAATTTTATTGTAAACCTTCAAATAGAAACGCAAGAAGTAAATACTAACAGAATGGTGGGCTTCAAATGGGAACATGGTGGAAAAAGGGATGCCCATTTGACATTGTACACAATGGAACTAGGGAAGCGTATTGTTGAGCCCTTTCTGAAGATTACCTGACCTGTTAGGTAATAATTATGGAAAGTCCTTACCACTATTTGACCAAATCTATAAGAGCAATAGATTGCCATGTGGATAGGCTTAGATAATCTTACTGTATTGAACTAGCCTGTTTAATAATCCTTTCAATAATAATTAGCTTTCCAATCATGATGTTAAAATACCCAACTTTTTCAGAATTGTCTCTACCCATTGGAAGAGTGGAAATGGCAGCATTCAAACATAAGAAATGAATTTACTTATGTTGTAGAGGGCATTTAATATTTGATAAAAAGTAAGGTATTCTTATCTTTAAAGTGAAAGTCAAACGTATAAAAGTTTTAAAGGGTGTTAAAGTCTTGAGATACATGCTCTACTGTTGAAATTTTTGTCTACTAATTTGTAACTCACATTTTAATATTATTGCGATAAAGCCGTATGATGCATTCATTTAAAGTATAAAACAATGTATTTTAGTATATAGATAGGGTTGTACAAACATTACCACAATGTAAATTGGCACATGTTGCCCCTGACCGAAAGAAATCCCATACCCATTAGCAATAGCTCACCATTCCGCTTCCACTTGGCCTCTAGCAATGTCTCTGCAGAATTCCATATAATTCATATAAATTAAATCACAATGCGTAGTCTTTTCTGACTTTGTTTAACAATGCTTTCAAGGCCCATTCGTGGTGTATGAATCAATAGTTCACTCCTTTTTTATTGCCAATTAATATTCCATTTTAAAGATCTAATATATTCTGCTTATCTATTCATCAGTTGATGGGAATTTAGGATTTTTAAACTTTTTGCTGGTAAGAATAAAGCTGCTCTGAGCTTTATTCTTAAAATAAAGCTGAACCTGTGTACCTGTTTTTGTTTTGTTTTGCTTCCCAGGTCTGTTGAGGTACACTTGGGAGATGTGTACCTCATTGAAGATGTACAATGTGATCATTTGATACACATATGCCTGTGAAATGATTACCACAGTCAAGCTGATCAACACTTTCTTCACTTTCACCACCTTACATAGTTCCCATTGTGTGTGTGTGTGTGTTACACTTAAAACCTACTTTCTTAGCAAATTTCAGATCTGCAAGATGGTATGCCAACTCTAGTCCCCATGCTGCAGCTTGGACCCCAAGATCACACTCATCTTCCAGGGGCAGCTTGCACGGTGGCCTGGCTGCACTCCTCCCGTGAGTGTTTCTCTGCTGTGTGAACCCCCCTTGTGCCTGTGGGGAGCTTTCCCCCCATCTGATCTTCCCAGCTCAGGGGTTGTGTTCAAGCCCCTTGCCCAGTTAGAACTTGAACCTTTCCCCTTTGGCTGTCTTGCTGCCTGGAGGCTGCTGTCCAGGCCCAGGGGCTGACCGTGTTTGCTAGTGTTCACCAGGAGTTCAGGTGATCCCTTTCTGCTCACTCCAGGGGGAGAGCCACATCCCGCCTTCCAGGCTGCCAGGAACGAGGGGGTTAATTCCAAGCCTGGTTCCACCAGAGCTGTGCCAGCATCAGAGCAGCTCATGGCAGCTCATTGCTTGGTCAGCACTTGGCCACAGGCTGCTGCTAAGCCCCCGGTGTCAGGATTAAGGCCTCCTCCCTTGTTATGGGCCTGAGCTCTGAGCTATGATCTTCAGTTGGCTCAGATACAAACAGTGCAACGCCAGGGCAGTTTTGTTTCTTAGGAGACTATCTACGGGAATTACAGGCAGTCATCGGTTCTAAAAAAATTCACAGAAAAAACGGCTGTGGCTTCTTCGCTCAGAAAGGCCCTAATTAGAGGGGTCAACACTTGGTAGTCGGCAGTCTTATGGATAGTTGCTTCTTTCAGAGCCATTGTCCTACTTGTCAAATTGGAATGAGTTTGAGGGTAGGGGGAAAGGTGTGGTCTCAAAGCAAACTGAAGTTGCCACTTCCCAGCCACACATTAGCTCACTTGTTTGTTCTTGGAAGGATTCTTTTCTCAACCTCTACCCCATAACCTACTTCATAGAAAAAAAGAATGGATCACTTTGTCTAGAAATGGTACAAAGTAGTATAGTAAAGGCTCTCTTGTATTTACAAGTCATTTCTTCATCAAGAATAAATTATATTTATGTTGGAGATATTACAGGTTGCAATGTTGAAAGAGCTAGTTTGGGATTGTCTGAACCTGCGCAGTAGGACTTACATCCTAGCTCTGCCAGGGGTAGTTGTGTAACCCTGGCTATGTAACTCAGCCTCTCTGTGCCTCAGTTTTCCCGTACACAGTCACAGGACTCAGGTTTGATGATGGGGATACAATCTGGGAAATGCGTCATTTAATGGTTTTATCATGGGAAGACCATTACATAAACCTAGATGGAATGGCCTACTACATCTTGGCTATAATGGTACGATTGCTCCTAGGCTGCAAGCCTATCCACATGTTCCTACGGTGCAGATGTTACTCTGTACAAACCAACACTAGGTTAAATCAAGTACAAAAGAATGCAATCGGACATGGTAAACATGAGGTATACTAGGCTGCTGCCTGCATAGCGCTGCATCCTGTTTTATAGCGCACTTTTCTCCTAAGTACCACAAGCACATTCTGCATTCCATTCCCATGATTTCCTTCATGCACAGACCTCTTACCTGCCACAAAAATGAAAACAATTATAACAAACAAAACTGATAAAACAAAACCGAGAAAACATTTTGGCTGAGCTCTCCCTTTAGCAACTGGCCCGTTCAAATGAGGCCGGTCTTTCCCTTCACAATGGTGGTGGGTCCCCTTGACCCACCTTGACTGGGACAGAGGACTTGTCCCATAGATCCATAAGTCTACAAGCTTCACCTCATGCTGGTTCCCAGCTGCCTCCTTCAGGGAAGAACTGCCCTTAGACAAGCAGGAGCCGCATCCTTTTCCCACTTTGTGAGCATTTCTCATTCCATTGGGATTCTGCGTCTCCCCACGGACACCCCCACACCCATTCCTCTAAAACTACTGGTTCTAAAGTCTCCAATTACCTCCTTGTTGTAATTTCCCAAATTTATCTCATCTAGCCTATATGTAGCATTTGACTCTGTTAACCTCTCCTCCCCTCTGTCCTTGTATTCCCTGAGGTCTCATGTTCTTCTGGTTCTCCTCCTCCTTGTAGCTATCTTCAATATTATTTAAAAACTCATGTTTCTGGCCCAGGATTAACTCTTGGTGTTCCCCCTAGTTTTGTGCTGGGTGCTCTTTCCTCCTCAGTCTATGCATTCTCCCTGGACAAGTTCACCTATATCCAGGCTTCAGTTACCAACTGTATGATAGTGTTTCCCAAATTAATATATCCATTTTAGACTCCTCTCCTAAATTCCAGATTCATATACATGACTTTTTCCTCAGCATGTTAACTCAAACTCAGCAGGTCTGCAACTGGTCTAACATCCTACCCCTAAGACTAATGTTCCCCCTGTGTTATTCCTAATTTTCCCTTCTCACCCCCTCATTCAAACCAACAGTTTTGATTCAGCCTCATTAGTAACTCCCCACTCCGTCCACTCCCCTCTTGTCTTTGCTTCTACCACCATTAATTTAGTCTAACACCTTACATAGAAATTTCTTCTGGTCTTGAGTCTTCTATTCTCAATTTATTTTCCCCACTTCTACCCTCAATTAATTTTCCTACTCTTCACAACATTGAAACTAATTTTTTATAAAGTGCAAACATAGTTATATCATGTTCCTCTCAAAAACTTCTATGACTCTCCAATGCCCTCAGAATAAGATAGATACCAAGTACTCAAGACCATTGATATTGCTTCAGATTACACATTATTTATGATACCATCAATTTGTTAAACAATCGCCAACACCTCTCACCTCTCCTTCCATATTGTTCAATTCACTCTCAAATTATTATAATTCCTTCAACATGAAATATCCATTTCCATCTCTATAATTTTGAATCACCCAAATTAGATAGCTTTTTGTCTTGCAACACTTTCACCAAAGGGCTAATTACTACCTAGATTTTATGTTATAACTTAGTTGTCACTTGCTTTAGGAAGCTTATCCTACCGTACTCTTCAACCTGACCCCCGCACAACTAGTTTAGATACTTTCATTGCCTTGGATTTTCTCTGTGAAAGTCCTAATTATGCCATTTTATAATTTACTTATCTGCCTTGCTTGTGAATCTAATTATCCTTTAGAGAACATGGCCTGCTCACACATACTGTATTGCCTTATAGAACAATGACATCCAAAATCTTTGCTTAATTCATATTTGAGAATCAATAAATGACTCCCCCATCCTTATCATAATAAATAGTAACTACACTTCAAGTTAATCTGTATGTGTATTTCTGTATATATTACTTAAACCATTGGTGAAGGAGCAGGATTTCTATGACCTCTACTTCTCACTGCTGAAGTGATGACAGTTGTCCCCTGAACTAGAGTGTTAACACTAGTGCTATCAGCCCATGGCACCTATAAAGAATTTCTGTAGTGATATGTTTTCTGGTATGTGTCCTCAGGTAAGGGAAACAAAAGAAAGACATAAACAGGACTATAACAAACCAAAAAGTTTTTGTACAGCAAAGAAAACCATTAACAAAATGAAAAAACTACCCACTAAATGGGAGAACATCTTCACCAATGATACATCTTATAAGGGGCTAGTATCCAAAATTTATAAAGAACTTACAAAGCTCAACACAAAGAAACAATCCAATTAAAAAAGGGTCAAGAACCTGCACAGACACTTCTCCAAAGAGAACATACAGGTGACTAATAGACATATGAAAGATGCTAAATGTCACTAATCAGCAGAATGTACGTTAAAAACTACACACCTGTCAGGATGGCTATCATCAATGAATCAACAAAGAACAAATGCTGGTCTTCACTTGTGGAGAAAAGGGAAACTTTGTGCATCATTGGTGGGAGTGCAGATTGGAGCAGCCACTGTGGAAAGCAGCATGGAGTTTCCTCAAAAAATTAAAAATAGAACTGCCTCATGACCCAGCAGTTTCTAGGACTATATCCCAAGAAACCCAAAACTGATTTGAAAAAAATATATGTACCTCTATGTTCAATGCAGCATTATTTATACTCATCAAGATCTGGGAGCAAACCAAGTGTCCATCAGTAGATATGTGGCTAAAAAACAGCTGTGTACATTTACACAATGGAATACTAACCATTTAGCCATAAAAAGAAGTACATCTTACCTTTTGAAACAGCATACGTAGATGGACCTGGAGAACATTATGCTAAATGAAATAAGCCAGTCAGAGAAAAACAAATACTATATGATATTACTTTTATGTGGAATCTAATGAACAAAATTAAATAAAATAGGAACAGGTGCACAGATACAGAGAACAGCATGAGGTGTCAGAGGGGGAGGGAATTGGGGGGCTAGGTAAAAAAGGTGAAGCGATTCAGGAAAAAAACATCTTAGACACAGACAACAGTGCAGTGATTAGCAGAAGGAAAAGGAGGGTGGGGAAGAGACCGAAAAGGGAAAAGGGGAGATAAATGGTGATGGAAGGGGCGGTGGACACAGTACAGTGTACAGACGATGCATTATAGACTTGTACACCTGAAACCTATATAATTTTATTAACCAATGTTGCCCCAATAAAATCAATAAAAATTAAAACAAAAAAAAAATAGGAACAGGAGACTCCTGGATGTAAGATGTCCTAAAATCATTTTAAAAAATCTGAATTAAGTCATAAAACCCAATTATTTTTATATATTTACAGTATTAAGTGATTTATTTAGCTGCTTACTTTTTAACTGGCTGTTTAAACACTGTAACTTCATAGTCTTTCATGAACTGTTTCCTGGGGATTTTTACCATTTATAAGATATATTTATTCCCCTTGAAGCCAAACCAAGATTTACACAAGCTCAGAGTAACCCAACTAGAGATCTTCTGTTTGATTTGACCAGGAAGGACTGGTCAGCATTTTTATTTGAAGAGTATTCTTCCATTCTCTTTCTGAATAGTACTTGATTAACATTAATTTACATGTAATTTTCAGGCTTATATCGACTACATAAAATGGCAACTATTATGAGGCTTTCACATTTTTCTTGGCAACTATCAGCCAGGCTTTACACTTTAAAATTCATGTGGACACTGACCCCTAAGTGATTTGACAGTAAGTAACGAAGCTGGAAATGTGACTTCTGTTAAATGTTATCTATTTGGAAAACAAGATCTGATTCTGACTGGTTAGTTCTCTCGGCCTCCGAATCGAAGGGAATTTTGTGCCTCATTTGAGATGGAATTACTTACTGATCATGGCCTGGTGTTCTGCTCTCATGATCTAATATTGCCAAGGAAATCAATGAATAAAGTGTTAAAATCAAAATGGGGGAAAAGTCTGAAGGGGGAGAGTTTGTTTAAAAGGGCCTTTTAAATGCTTAGCCTGGCTTGGAAAATAGCTTCTTTATGAAGCTCTGAAGCTGTGCAGTTTTACTTACAGATGGATTTATATCCTCTAATTTCACTGCCAAGGTCCGGGATGCACTTGGGTGCTGTGCAGTTTGCAACGTGAAAATGTGCATTAAATCAAAGAGATAGAAAATCCTTTTAAAAATGGTGATTTAAAGCTATCTATTTTAAAAGACTTGTCCTACCATTTTAAAAGTTCTTTACATACAAGAATTTACATCCTATTTTTTTTATTGTTGTTGTATTACATTTATCCCATTTTCCCCCTACTGTTCTCCCCTTTCCCACTCTTCCTTATCCCCCTTCCTACAGTCAGTCCCACATGTTGTCCATGTCCATGGGTCATGCTAGCTCCTTGACTAGACTGCTCCCCTTCTTTGCCTCTTTCTCCCCCTCCTCCCCGCTACCCTTTACCCACTGAAAATCTGTTCCTTGTTTCCATACCCCTGGTTCTGTTTTGTTTGTTTTGTTCATTAGTTTCCTGTATTGGGTGAGATTATATGGTATTTGTCTTTCACTAACTGGCTTTTTTCACTATGCAATACTGTCCAATTCCACCCATGTTGGCACAAAAGATGGGAGTGTCTTCTTTCTTTCTGCTGTGTAGTGTTCCATTGGGTACATCCTATCTTTTAAGCAGAAAATAACCAGCTAGCATCTTCAGTAGAGGAAGTTCCTTCCTATATTTGCCTTAAAGAGAAAATGACTAATCAGAAGAAATTAAGTTGATAACTAGAACTTGGTTAAAATAATGCTTCAAGTTTTTGTCCTTAAGTCAGTAGCCATTTCTCTCATTATCTCAACATCTCTGCACCTACAGGATTTTTCCATGAGAATAACCTGGGAGCCCTGTAGGACATTCAGATCAGCAAAGAAAAACTACTTATAAACTGATTTTCTTTACAGGAACTATAAAGTGAAGCAATATACTTTAGAAGAATTTACAATAAATGTTAAGCACCAAGTCTTATCACACTTGCCTTTACAAGGCATAGGTCCTATTTACAACATTCCTTAGGCAAGCTTATTTATAATTTTGATCTTCAAAATAAGTTCCAAGTCAGAGCACTTCTCAGCATTTCCATACCCTCCACCCCCGACAAAGGCAGACAGCTGGGATGTATAGGTGCAATGGTGCCGCCCCTTAAAACACTGCAGCACTTCTGCCCTGGCCGGTGTGGCTCTGTTCAACTGAAAGGTTGTGGGTTTGATTCCCGGGTCAGAGCACAGGCCTGGGTTGAGGGTCTGGTCCCCAGTCAAGGCAACCCATCAATGTCTCTCTTCCTCTCCCTCCTGACAGCCACCACTGCCACTTTAAAAATCAATAAGCTTGTTCCTGGGTGAGGATTAAAAAGAACAGGAAAACACTGCCACTGGTGCAGCCTCTTAGCCGATGCACTGAGCACTGCATGGAGCTGGCCCAGTGCCCTGCCAGTCACCCCACACCCTCTTCTGAGCCCTCCGTGAGCCCTCCTGTGACTGCCCTGGATGTGCAGACTAAATGGCTAGCACCCAACACAACAAGGATTCAGCCAGTTAGATCCTGGTGACTGGTCAGCACCTGTAACAAGGAACCTAGATCAATGTGGAACTATCCCTTGGAGCAGCCTCCTCGCCACCATTCCTGCCCACCATGGGAGGGCAAGGAGATTTTTATTGTGATGGCTAATGAAAATTAGATCATACCGCTTGCACTTTAAATTCATCATCAGTTCCCCATTGCACTCGGAATACAATCCATACTCCTGCTAGGCTCCCCTAGCGTTAGAGAATCTGGGTCCTGCCTCACCCTCTAAGCTCACTTTCAACCATGCTTCTCACCCATTGTGTTCCAGCACCACAGGTTTCCCTGCTGTCCCCATGTCACAGTGTTCAAACTTGCTGTTCCTTCAAACTGTGAAGCCCAGAGCTTCAGTTTCCATCCCTTTGGGTCTTTTCTCCCACATCAGCTCCCTCAAAACAGCTGAGGTGATGACAACCCTACAACCCTATAGAAAACAGCAACTTCCACCACCACCCAGCTCGGACTGGTTCCCAGTCACCCTCCTTTTATCATTGCAGTACATTTGCTTCACAACCCTCATTCTGTTTATACATTTCCCCGTCTTCTCACTTCCGGTCTTTGTCACTTTGGACACTACCTGTCCAAAACCAACTTATCCAACAGTGACAAATTCCAATGGACTTCCTTAGGGCCTTCTTTGATCATCCCATAGCATGTAATTTCTCCTTCTCAAAGCATGGTTAACAATATGCCTCTATTTTCTCTTAAGACTTTAATCGCTGTACTTCTGCTATTTCTGAATTATCTCCTCACTGGACTGTAAATACATGGAAAGAGCCATTTTTAACCCAGATATGAGCCTTCATTTCAGTCATCAGGGAGTTTTCATCTAGAATGCGCCTGCTTTTCTATTTATTAGCTGACTTCTTTCTGTAGGATAAACCTTAGTGTTAGGTCATGGGACAAAGAGAGTCTTCATAAATCTGCAGTTCATGGTGAGTTATCTTTGGCTGATGGAGAAGGAAGCTATGACAATTCCCCTCAGGACACACTACTGCTTGCTTAAGAAAACTTAAATATAGTTTATAAACTTGAAGAAAAATAAGGTAGAACAACTCCCTTAAGAGAGTCTTTCCAGATGTTTTTTAAAGTAAAGCTAAACCCTTATAATCACTCAATGTCCACTGGTCTCCTTGCACAAGAGTTCATCCAACTCACCAGTCATATTTCTTTTCTAATAAAAACACTTTTAAGCCAATGAAAGTATTTACTGGCATCGGTTCACCTCTACGAGAAGTAAACATTTTAATATGTTTAAGTAGAAGATGATCTAACTGCAAACCTTCGTTATTTGTGATTCTTGCAAATCCCATCTTTTATCATCAAACAATTATTTATGGAATTATAACATTTTAATGCCAAATTGTTCCTTAGAGTGCAGATAAGAATAACAGCTTATGCCAGGTATACTTTTAAGGCCTTTGTATGCAATAATTCGTTTAATTTTGACAACCACTGTCTGAAGTACACAGTACGAATATCACCACCCTTATTTTAGAGATGGAGAAATTGAGACACAGAGAGGTTAAGTAACTTGTCCAGCATGACAAAGCTAAGAAATGACAAAATGGGAATCTCATCCCAGACGAGTCTTGCTTAGATTTGTATGGCAGTGACCTACTTGTTTTAATTTCCTTCTCCCTCACTTTGTTAGTATGAGTTAACGTGAAGTATTTGACCACTCAGCTTCCCTTACATGTGGAAGTGGACATGACACTTCTCCAGTCAATAAGGGTGGCCAAGAGTTCTCAGGAAAGGTTTCCTTTCCTGAATTAAAAGGAAAACTTTATAAGTATTGGGCTCTATGTCCTCTTTACAAAGTTGCTTTCATATCTTAGTTCATCTCTGATTATGACTATTCTTTGCACAGAAGCTAGTCTTAGTTATGTGAAAAACAGCATTAGGAAGAAAGGGGGAGTGAGACAGGGGTGCAGGCAGCTTGAAATTGGGTTTATTGCCTCAAAATATTCTCCTCCACTTGGTTGTATAATCCTGTCCTGGACACCCCAGTCCTGTGCCCTCAGACACCAACATGGGATGCACATACATACACACGCTCCTCTCTGGGGTGAGCCAGAGGCGCTGTCGGCTTACTGTGGAGACCTATATGCCACTTTTGTCCTTACTTCTTTGGGGGAGAAGGGCAGTTGTGGGGACTTACCCTTGCTTATTTCGCTTCAGCTGGCTGTTCTCAGGCCAAGGGCTACTGCGCTCTCTCCTCTCTATGAACCCTTTGGCTCCTGCTTCTTCTGACGCTCAGTTGTTGGCGTCATTTCTCTGTCCCACCATGTGTGTTAGTGTGCGCTATGGGAACGGTGCAAGGTCTCTCACCAGCCCATGCCCAGCCTCAGACTTGACTGTTCCAAACGGGAGATTTGGGGTTCATCTCCTTGAAGCCAGATAACCCATTTTCACCTAGAATGTGCTGAAGGATCTGAAGAGAAATGATCTGCAGTCGGGGCCCTCCCTCCTTCAGTTTTGGTACACAGTTGTTCAACTGTCCAGACTCAGGAGTTACTTTAAGCACTAGTTTCATGGACAATGAGGAGTCTTTCTCCCCATTGGTCCTTCTTTATGTCATTTTACTTCGTGAAGGGGACAAAATGTCTTGAAGATACTTTCCTCCCCCCTCATTCCCAATTCTTAGCAGAATTTGTTCTCTGAAGGTTTCAAAGTCAAATCTGCTTCAATGAATCATTGGATACTGCCAGGAAGGGGACATGACCTTGAGCAATACACCTCCCCCTTCAACACACCTGAATGGGACACAGAACTGATCCGTCAGCAGACGGCAGCCCCAACAGCTGCAGAAATGAAGGCCTCAGACCCAGAAGGGAACCTGGTGCCCACAGTGACATCCTTTGTATTAGTCAACCATATATTTGGCTTGTAGAATACTTTCAAAAATAAAATAGCTAGGAAGGTGTTGATCTGGGATTTGACCTTCATCCCAAAGTGAGGGTTAAATAAAACAATGTATGTAAAGTTTCTGGCATATGTGATGTGCTAATTCAATTGTAGCCATAATTATTTTGTCCATATGTGTAATTTCCTAGAACTAATTAAAATAAAGTCAAGCAAGTTTATATCATATTCTTCAGGTTATCTAACCAGTCTTTTGGTTACTTAGCAATAAGGGACAAAGGGACAAAGCTATCGGTGTGACCAAATACCTAATTTACATGATTGGAATTTTAGCTCCAAGAAGTCTTTCAATAATAGACATTGTCCTGATGTGAAAGTGACGATAAACACTTCATATCTGACCTTGCACTCATATTGAAATATATTCCCAGATACAAAAGCTATACTTCTAATTTTGCAGTGATAATTTACACTTGAAAGACATTTTCATTGAGGAAGAGTTCTGCTTATTTAATAAATTCAGATTTTATCTGCCATGAAACAACAAATGCAACAGAGTAAGGCATTAGCTTAATTATCTCAGCTCAGTGAGAAAAGAGAAGAGGCAACCTTTCTGTATTAACGAGTATTAAATGAAATGACAAATGTAGAATCACTGTTATCAGAGTATTTCAAACAGATGAGCAGAAAGCATCAAGAAGAAGGGGTATTATCAATTTGAGCACAACCATTGAATTAATTCATTAAAATAATTAACAGTAGTTTAAAAGGTTACTGTTTAAAAATATCAACACTATAAATAATGACACAGGAGATATCCCATCATAAGCAAAATGTAAGTAATCACATTAACCATAAGGGAAATAAAAAAATGTCTAAGTACATTTTTATGCCATTAAACTCAACTTTAGAAATTAATTAAAACATCCTTTGTCATAGCCAAGTAATCTGGATATTTTTGGGGGAAGAGTTTCCTATGGTAAATTTGGGTATTTCGGTATTTTTGGCAAAAATAAATTTAACTTAACCATAATATAGAATGTGATTATTTCTTGCATCTTCATGACCTCATATAGAAGTTTATAAATTCATCTAGAATGTTAAAAATCTTTTTATTAAAGTATGGTGTACTATAAATTTGCTTTGATTTTAAGCAGCATAAGAGCTATAACCATAGTTATTTTTAACACATATTTAATACTATTGACAAAAATAAGTCAGGTCAAAGCTGGAAGTTCTCAAGAATATTTTCCTCACAAAATAGTTCATAGCTCACTGAATTTTCAGACTTGGAGAATATTGAGGGTTTGAAAATTTTAAGAAACCAAGTTGTGTTGTATTGTTAGTATTGACTCGTGTGTCAAACTTAATGCTTGTTTCCCTAACAAACTGTTCACACGTTCAAGATTTAGTTAAAAACCACTGCCTCTGTAACTTTTCCTGCACTCCATGCTAGCACAATTATGAACAATTTGAGCTCATTACTTCCTCCAAAAACGCCTTTATAGCCCTTATTACATTCTACTGTCCTTCGTCACCTCCTGGTCTTTCTTCCCAGGAAGTGAGGTGCTTGGGAACACAGTCTATAACTGATTCATCAGTGAAACCACAATGCTAGGCTTGGTGCCTGGCACATGGAAAGCATCCGATAAATGTATAGTGAACAAATGAACCGTTTATTTAAGTAACTGATGGAGAGGCAGAAGCAATTGCTCTTCTTATCAATCCTACAACTCAAAAATGTGTAGCATGCAATCCCTCAAAAACGCTAAGGCTCTGCAGCTAGAGATTGATGCCCAGTATGTAGCCAGGCTTGGCGCACTGTAGAAAAGTGAGGGCTCACTGAGGGGGCTGAAAGGGTGTCAATCAGTCCACAAGTGTCCCCCAAACTGTCTTCTCAACCTCTCATCTTGGGAGATGACTCATGGGGCAAGTAAGAGGAGAGTGTCGGAGAGCTGTGCTGAGCAAAGCACCAGTTCAGGAATGTCACTGGGCTTTGGTGGCATCAGTTGCTGGTAAGGCACCCGCTGTCCTCTTAGGAACCATATGAGAAGCAACAACAGAAGAGATGTGGACCTCCTCCTGGGCAGTCTGTACGTCCCATGACTACATCTGAAACTTCTGTCACCCAGGAGCACATGTATCATTCCCCCTCACGTTTCCCTCCTCACCCATGGAGTCCCTCAGCTCGAGTGTTATGCTTTAGTATCAAAGAAGCAAATCCCAGCAACTTACAACAACAAAGGTTGGTTTCTTTCTCACATGAATGTCCTCCAGCTGCTGGTCTTGCTCTGCATCACCTTTGCTCAAGACCCAGGCTGGTGAAGCTTCCCCTGTCTGGGACACACTGGTCACACTGACAGCCAGAATGAGACAGCTCTGTAGTCAGGTAGGAGCAACCAACTCTTTCAGCTCAAAAGTGACCAGCAGCTGCTAACAACTTGTCCCAAGCCCCCATTCAATTCCCATAGAGACATGAAAAAAATTTTTAAAGGCCAATTATCTATTGTACACTTTGGGAAGAATTTTCATGAATAGAGCTAACCCAAAGAAAACAGAAACTCAGAGCCTCCTAACCATTTACAGATAATCTCTCTTGACCCAGAAGGAGGAAAGGCTTTCTGCTGACACCCACCAGTGACCCAGTGCCCAGAGATTTCCCCTTCTCCAAAGGCAGATGGTGTGTTTGAGGCCAGCAGAGTACTAGACCCCCAACTGAATTTTTCATGTCCATTCTAAGGCAGCAGTATGTCCCAGAAAGTAAAGGGAGAAAAGATGACACATTTCTGCCCACAACCCATTCTTCAAAACTAGTTGGTGGCTTCCCTGAACCAAAGTGGCAGGCAGCACCCTCCTACCCTGGGCCCAGAAACTGGGGGACAGGGTGGTGTACAGCAGAAGCTACTGCATCCAAAAACTAACCCCTCTGGGAGGAAGGCTTGACAGATCACTGGTCTTGTCAAGAGCATCATCTTTTTTTTCAATTAGGAAAGAAAAGGCAGCAGCAGCAGCAACAACAAAACCTTTCTTTTTAATCTAATCTCATGTTAATGTATTAGTTCATCTCTTTAAAGGCAAACATGTAGCTATCTTATATGTGGCAGTTAGGTGAGGAAAAGGAACAGGCACAAAAATGACATATTCCATGTCATGTTAAAAAACTTGAAAAACAAATAAACCTAGTCAGTGGTGGTAGGTGTAGAGAGGTGGCTTCCTAAGGTGCCATACTAACTAAGAAGGGCATCTGCAAGGGGCTAAGAAGCTCTATCTTGGCATGTAAGCATACCTGCATGAAAGTTTGTCAAGCTGTGTTATTAAGGTTGGGCCTTTAAATGTGTTATACCTAAAAACAAATGAACAAAATCCAAGTTTTACAAAAATTCCCATGTGTAGAAATTGGGCATTAATACAAGCAAGAGAGAAATGAAAGATTCATGTAAATCCATCTCTCACCTAATGTACTGTTGTTTTAAATTTCACCTGTTACTCAAATAAGAAAATTATTCACCTAGAATTCATAAGACAGTGAAAACTGGAACCCTTAGGATGTTTCCATAAATTCTGTAAGCAAGTCTTCCCTCAAGTGATTTCAAATCATCCTGGTCTTCCATATGAAGCTTGATGTAGCTAATACATGCAGTCAATTCAACAGATACTCTAATGTGGTAGAAAAAGAGATGCTTCCTGGAATGGCTAATGCAAACCATCAAGCTTGTCAGGAAGCCCTGTCAATAGACAGGAAGTTTTAAACAAAATTATTGATTTACAGGCAGAACTAGAAAGCACATGCTTGGGCGAAATAAAGTAATATGGTACTATTTTTGTATTAATGAGTGGAAATTGTGTCTAATACATTTTTATTGTTATAGCAACCTTTATTCCATACAATACTATTTAACAAGGTCTTTGAAAAATCTAAAGCTTCATCTTAAGTGGTTTTTGAATTTATTTAATAAAACAAAAATCACGTTTGGACATTAAGTCTTCCTGGTAAAATTCAATTTATTGTGCAATAACCTTATAAAGAAATGCACATTGTTTTAAATTAATTG
Organism: Noctilio leporinus; assembly: GCA_004026585.1. Classification (NCBI taxonomy): domain Eukaryota; kingdom Metazoa; phylum Chordata; class Mammalia; order Chiroptera; family Noctilionidae; genus Noctilio; species Noctilio leporinus. The sequence continues at coordinate 31,992 of PVIW01008564.1, forward strand.
TGCAAATCAGCAGAAAGCCTTGTCATTTTGACACTATGAATAAAGCTAACTGGTTACTTCAGATTGTTTAATAATTTACAAACAACAATCCATTTTAATGGTCCTCAAATTTGTTCAGATGGTAGAGGCCTCATGGGGACCTTTTCAGAACACTATGTTCTTTATACCATGTTTTAACTCCTTTACACAAATCAGAAATTACTGGGTTGGCAAAAAAATCTAGTTTTTTTTGTAAAACACATTTTTCATTTTCACCAATAACTTTATTGATTTGGATATTTTGAGTATGCTGGCTACCCCCCGATATTGGCTTCTTCTAATGCTTAAGAGGCCAGGGCGCTGCTGAACATCTTCCAATGCATAAAGCAGCCCCACAGCAAAGAAGTATATGGCCAAAATGTCCATAGTGCCAAGAAACTTCGCAAACCACTTTTGACAGGTTTGATCAGTTACAGCACCTTCTCAATACACTTGCACAACACTTACTTTTCAGTTCAGTTGCATTTTTAACTTTCCTGAAATAATAAACCATAATACACCAAAAATGTGGCACATGTTCCATCTTCAATATTAAAATGGCTGCACGCCCTGGCTGGTGGCACAGTGGATAAGGCACCGGCCTGTGAACCCAAAGGTTGTTTTGATTCCCAGCCAGGGCACATAACCAGGTTGCAAGCCAGGTCTCCAGCCAGGTCCATAGCTGGAGGCAGGTGAAAAGCAACCCACATTGAAATCTCTCTCCCTCTCTGCGTCTCTCCCTTCCCCTCTCTCTACAAATAATAAAATCTTTTTAAAAAATCAATGAGTTCAAAAACAAACAAAAAAGGCTGCACAAAAATTCACCAATTTTGATGTTTTTTAAAACTGAACACTGATATGACAGCTGTCATAATACAATCTAACAAAGTTGTTTTGAATGAAGTTAAAGACAGCTAAGCACTACTGGAGCCGTTGTGCAGAAAAACTAGACTTTTTGGCCAGCCCAATACTTTCATAGCCAAACACACACACACACACTCAATGTAAAGTCACAATCATTAGTATGCAAACATTGAAAAGAAATTATCAAATCAAATATGATGAACTGTTTTCAAGTTTTCCTATAAATATTCATTTGTTACTTTTAATTCAATAATGAATACTAATATTCATATTTAGTGTAATGTAATAAATATGCAAAGTTAGGTAATTCAACAACTAAAAACTTTCTGTCTCCAAAGCTTTTAATAAAATTTTAGGAGGGCCAACTCAATACCAAAAAACAAACAAACAAACAAAAAATCCAATTGAAAAATAGGCAGAGGACCTAGACAATTTTCTAAAGAGAACATACAGATGATCAATAGACATAGGAAAAAAGGTTCAATCACTAACCATCAGAGAGGCGCCAATTAAAACCACGATGAAATATTGTCTCACGTGTGCCAGAATGGCTATTATCAATAAATCAGTAGACAAGTGCTGGCGAGGATGTGGAGAAAAGGAAACCCTTGTGTACTGTTGCAGGAGATGCAAACTGGTGCAGTCACCATAGAAAACAGTATGGCCCTGGCTGGTGGCTCAGTGGATGGAGCGCCGCCGGCCCGTGACCCAAGGGGTCACCAGTTCAGTTCCTCATCAGGGCACGTTGGGGGCATGCAAGAGGCAACTGATTGATGTTTTTCTTGTACATCAGTGTTTCTCTCTCCCTTCCCCTCTCTAAAAATAAATACATTTTAAAAGAAAAATAAGTCCAACTGTCTTTTCACCCAGCCATTGCACTTGTGAAGAAACCCAAAACACTAACTGAAAAAATATCTACACCATTATGTTCTCTGAAGTGCTATTTACAATAGCCAAGCTATGAAAGCAACCCAAGTGCCCATCAATACACAAAAGTGGAATAAAAAATGTAACATTGTGATGCACATACATCATGCAATATTACTTGGCATAAAAAAGGAATGAAGTCTTATTTGTGACAACATGGATGGACTTAGAGGATATTAAGTAAAATAAGTCAGAGAAAGACAAACACCATATGATTTCACTTACATGTGGAACCTAAAAGAAAATAAACAGAACAGAAACAGACTCATAGAAACAGAGAAAACACTCCAGAATGGAGGGGTTTGGGAGGCTGGGTAAGCAAGGTACTGGATGAAAAGGTACAGATTGGTAGATGCAAAATAGTCAACAGAGTGAAAAGTACAGCAGCACAAGGAATATAGTCAATACTACTATAATTATGTATTATAGTAATAACTATGGGGATAGGTGAGTACCTGAAGTATCTGGAGGATCAGTGTAAATTGTATGATTGTCTAACAACTATGCTGTACATCTGAAACTAATAAAGTAATATTAAATGTCAGTGGTAATTGAAAAATAAGACTAAAAAATAAAAGAGGTAATCTGGGTTAATTTTTTAAATAAAATTTTAGGAGTGGAAAATTAAAAACAAAAATATTATTATACTTTAAGTGGGAAAATAGGTCTTATTCAGTTTTAGTCTTAAAACATGAAATTTCAACCTAGAAAATGCTAGCATTTCCAGACCATATAGCCTGTTTGACTTCTCTGTCAATGATGAGAAATGGAAATCCTTGGAATTATAACTACTGGATTTTATTTATTTCAGCTCCTTTATTGCAATGTAGACAAAAAAAAAAAAATAGAATGTTTACATATAAGGGCTATACTAAGAATTATCACAGAACAATGTCCTCCAATTTTTTTCTTTACTCCTGCACTATTAGCAAGAATTTTGGCAAACTGAACCTCTTTGCACACTTTTTACTAATGACTGCAATTTTTTATCACAAGCTTAAATAATTGCAAACCATATAATTTCTGGTATATTTAATTATTGACATGTAAATAAAACATCTTTTTTTCTAAATATATCCAAAAGAATCATTATTGCCCATTTTAATTAAGTATCTATTAGCTCTTCTTTAAAAGTTAAAAACGTTACATTGCTTCCTTTTCTGCTTGAATTTTTTACCCCAATCCAGTCTATTTTTATATTTGAAATCCACGGAGTCACACCAGCCAAGGCCAGAATTAAAAGTTTTGTCTACCAATGTCATTCAATTTTTTGAATTCCTTCCAAGTTTTATGGTGAAAATCACACATGGATATAGCATGAGTAAACCATTACTCTGATCAATCATCAAAACTTGTTTTCCATGCTCTATCATCTGTCAACTCAACATGTGCTCCTTGGGTATCATTAAAAGAGAAGGACTGGCTTGACTTGCCAAGAAATACGTTATGCAGCCACTCAGTGATGCTCTGTCTCAATTTCTGGGGAGTACTTCCAGATGGACTTATCAAGACTGCAAAACAACCATTAATTACATCTTCTATTCTTTACCTCGAAGCAACTTATTCCAACTGATACACTCAAAAAGAGTTAGAAAAATTGCAAAATATTGCTAATGTTCATATGCCTTAACCAACATATGGTTTTAGTCACTTATTTTTATCATGTGTTTGACATTTTCATCAAAACATTTGCACAAGTTTACCTCGAGCTATCAAAAATGACGATCACATAACCTCATCAGCACAGTCACCCTATTGCCTTTCTCGACTGTTCAAACTTTTTATAATTTGAGTTTTCTATCAACATGTGTCCTCTTTGATGAGCAAGTATAGGTATGGATTTGGTGGGGGGCAAAAACTTACTGAACTATTGTTGTGCTAAGAGATATGAGCTTCCTCTTAAATCTCATCTCCTCCACCTCCTGGTTCACTGTGTTACAGCCTCCAAATCCTTGTCACTGTGCCTTGCATGTATCAGACAGACACACCCTTTCCTGTATTGCTCCCTCATTGGATCAACATGTCTGCTCAAATATAGCTTATTAAATAGTGCCCTACCACTCACTGTCTCCATATGCTGCTCTGCTATTTCCTCTGCACTTATGTCCATTTGATATAGTACTGATTGATTTATAGCTTGACTCCACCCTCACCAACATTTAAGATTCATGGGAGCAGATTCTTTTCTTCTTCCCTGTTCTTTTTCTAGCACCTACACCAGTGCTTGAAGCACAGTAGGATTTCTTTAGGTACTGGTACATAAGTAAATGAATGAATGGGAGTCTCTCTAACCTCAATTAACAGTAAAATATTCCAAGTCAAAAGAGCACAAAGTTAATAGAAATAGGTTAATTTGTCAAGTACGGACACTTGAAAATTTTCTGTCCAGCAGTGACTCATTTTCTAAAACAAACGAATCTTAAACACCAAAAACCCAGTAGGATTCCATTACATCAGAAAAGAAAGAGTATATTTAACTGTTCTAGAAATTCACTGTTTTTTTCTTAGTGCAGTAAAATGATTGGATTTCCATTTATTTGAATTTTGTGAAAACTTCAGTAAGGAAACCAACAGTGTGGTGATTGTGGAGTGTTGGGTATAAAGGAACTAAATGGTAATGGAAAAGAATTACAATAAAAATTTTTTGGAGCCCTGGCGGTGGCTCAGTGGATTGGCACTGGCCTACAAACCCAAGGGTCACTGGTTCAATTCCCAGTCAGGGCACATATCCAGGTTGCAAGCTAGGTCTCCAGCCAGGTCTGTAGCTAGAGGCAGGTGAAAGGCAACCATACATTGATGTCTCTCTCCCTTTCTTCCTCCCTCCCTGCCCTTCTAAAACTAATGAATTTTAAAAATCTTCAAAAGAATTTAAATATTTAAAAAAAAAAAAAAAAAGAGCATCATTGCTTTAAATACATTGGCTGTAAATACTTCCTAGGCCATGCCAGGATGCTATCTTATTCTCATTTCATCTTGAGGAGTCTGATAAATTGCCTCAGCTTGGGTACTGGTAGGTGATCAAAATGTATGGAAGCAAAAAAAAAAAAAAAAAAAAAATGGTTGGATGATTGATTTAAGATGAAATTGGAAAATGTTAAAGGCTTTCTATAAAGAACTTCAAATCTAAAGGGAAAAAGGAAGTATATATTGGTGGAACTTGGGGATTTAGAAATTGAATGATGAGAAGAAAATTATTTTTCAAAGCATCCTTCAAATTACCTTTATAAAAGAATGAGTGCACACAAATGACTAAAGAAATGTGTGATATTTCAACTGACATAGTACCTAAGATTTGGGGTAATCTCCAAGCAGAATTTGCCTCTTCCCCATTCTACTTCCTGGCGGGTTCTTACTGATATGTAATATCATGAGATGTCATTTTATGTTTGCCTTCTTGCTGTTTTGTTATTTTTTTCAGTCTTTTAATATATGGTCCATGTATTTGTTGATATCTTTTAACTCTAGTAACTTGAAAGATGTATGCTTTTTTTCCTGTAAGTCTTAAACTCACACCACTGGTAATCAGTATCAAGAATGAAATAGTCATCATTTGCTTTTTCAATGACAAGATAAAATAACGTATTTGTAGCTTCCTCAGCACCTATATCCTCTCTTTGGGGTTGTTTTAATTTTTGGTTATAATCGAAGATTATTTTTAAGTGTATTCTCACTTTCAAAAAATTGTTTCATTTTGTAAACACACAACAGTTTATACTTTATTAGATGGTTTCAGTGTTCAACATCACTCCTATCAGTCGTAGAGGGTGAGTTTCAAATTCAATGTGTCTCTGAGTTTGCCTTCAAGTGATGCTCATTGTTAGGGGCTCCTAGAGGAGTGGGCCCTGTCTGGTCCCTGCTCATCATTGCCACTAACTCTAACCCACCCAGATTAGGTGATCTTAATGGTGTAGACCAGCATATCCTCATTTCCTGCAAAGGTGTTAACACTGCACTGCTTCCTGAAGAAGTTTAGGAGTCTTTGGTGGCTCCTTTCATCTGGTCTTACCTGTGCTCCCTCTACTAGAAAGTCATTGATTTTACATGTGCGTCATATCACTGTTACTACTTCCTACTCCTTATTCCTTATCATTTCAATTAGAACTCCTTGTCTGTAGAGTCATTGACACTCCAAAGAAAGATCCTTCATTCCCCTACCCAGTCCACCTAAATTCTGCATCTGCCTCACTCACCTTACTCTAGTCCTGGCTGTGATCTTATGTACAAGTAAAACAAAGCAAAAGTTTTTGTCCTTCCACTGGATTAACCAAAGTCCAAAATTAAACCATCACTTATTTTACTTACCTCATTTTGGTTTTGGTATTTTTTTAGTACTAAAGGTCTAAATGAAAAACCAACATCAGAGCAAGTAAACACATCAACAGCAACTGAACATGGAAACATGTAAATAAATACAAGACAATTATCTATGAATTAGGTGTCTTTGTATTTTGACAAATAATAAGAACTAATATCCTAATCAAAGCCATATATAGTACAAGCCAACAAACACCTTGGAAAAACTTGACCAATGCTTTGGGCTATGAATATTACTTCTCACATGTTAATAAACATGAAGAGCTACCCAAGTTGACCAAGAATATAATTCATTAGCAATCAGGAATCTCTCAGCAACTCTCCAGTCATTCATGATTATTTGACTATGTTGACTGCCAGGTCAAATATTTTTCTAACTCTTAAAACCAAATGAAGAATAACTTTTTATAGTTTATTTTAAATTCTCCTCTGGATATTGCTTATTACACATAGTCTTATGAGTTCCTATGACATTTATACACAGAATAATTGTTAAACCTAAGTTAAATTTCTCAAAATATATTATTATGTCTGATGAGGTCAGCTTTCCTGATCTGTGTTAGGCTTGCTTTCAACCTAACTCAAATTACCCCAACCTTCTAGTCACATTAGATCATCAGTTGCTTCACAGCAAACAGTAGTAAATATGTTTATTTCATTAATTAGCTAGAGTAGACGGATTGTCTTTAAGTACCTTGAGATATTTTTTCATGAATTAGAAATATGTATATAAAAGCTGTTTGAAGCAATCTGTGGGCTCTTTAAAATTCAGGCAAATAAATTTTTAAAAACTGACATTTTCTTTTTTGAACAAATGGTAAATTAAGGTTTTTCTTTTTAGAGAAATCACAACTGATATCACAGAAATACAAAGGATTGTAAGAAATTACTATGAACAATTATATGACAAGAAATTTGACAACCTGGGTGAAACAGACAAATTTCTGGAAACATATAGTCTTCTAAAACTGAATCAAGAAGAAGCAGAAAGCCTGAGGAGACCAATGACAACCAGTGAAACTGAAGCAATAATGAAAAAACTCCTGGCGCATAAAAGCCCCACACCAGATTTAGGGAAGAAGTAACTCCTATCCTTCTCAAACTATTTCAAAAAAATCCAAGAAGAGGGAAGACTTACAAACTCTATGAGGCCAGTTATTATCCTAAAGCCAAAACCAGGTCAAGACACAACAAAGAAAGAAAACTATAGGCCAATACTGCTGATGAACATAGATGCTAAAATCCTCAACAAAATATTGGCAAGCTGGATCCAGCAATACATTAAAAAGATCATACACCATGATCAAGAGGAATTCATCCCAGGGAAGCAAGGATGGTATAATAGTCACAAATCAATAAGTGTAATAGACCACATAAACAAAATGAAAGACAAATCCATATGATTACACCAATAGATGCTGAAAAATAATTTGACTGGCCCTGGCTGGTGGCACATTGGATAAGGTTCCAGCCTGTGAACCCGAAGGTTGCTGGTTCGATTCCCAGTCAGGGCAACATAACCAGGTTGCAAGCCAGGTCTGTAGCTGAAGGCAGGTGAAAGGCAACCATACATTGATGTTTCTCTCTCCCTTTCTGTCTCTCTTCCTTCCCCTCTCTGAAAAAAAAAATGATAAAGTACAGGACTCATTTATAATAAAAATGCTCAGCAATGTGGGAATAGAGGGTGCATACCTCAACATAATAAAGGTCATATACGAGAAATTTGCAGCCATCATCATACTCAGTGGGCAAAAACTAAAAGCTTTCCCCCTGAGATCAGGAATAAGAAAAGAGTGTTCATTCTATCCACTTCTATTCAACATAGTTTTGGAGGTTCTAGTCACAGTGATCAGACAAGAAAAAGGAATCAAAGGCATACAAATTGGAAAGGAGAAGGTAAAATGACATGATAGTGTACATAGAAAGCCCTATAGACTCCACCAAAAAACTACTCAACCTAAAAAGTGAATTTGGCAAAAATATATAAAGAACTTGGATGACAACACCAGGAAGGCAGACAATCCAATTAAAAAATGGGCAAAAGACAGACACTTCTCCATGAAGGACATACAGATGACCCATAGGCATATGAAAGAATGCTCAACATCACTAGCCATCAGAGAGGTGAGATACCACCTCACATCTGTCAGAATGGCAATCATCAACAAATCAACAAGCAACAAGTACTGTTGAGGATATGGAGGAAAGGGAACCCTAAAGCACTACTGATGGGAACAAAGACTGGTGCCGCCACTATGGAAAAACAGTATGGAATTTCCTCAAAAAACTAAAAATGGAACTGCCTTTTGATCTAGCAATTCCACTGCTAGGATTATACCTGAAATCCTGAAATACCAATTCAAAAGAATCTATGCTACCCTATGTTTATAGCAGCACTGTTTACAATAGCTAAGTCCTAGAAATAGCCTAAGTGCCCATCAGTGAATGAATAGATGAACAGATTTAAAAAAAAAACACAAAAACTGTGGTACATTAATGAAATACTAGCAGCAGAAAGAAGGAACGCCTACCTTTTGTGACAACATGGCTGGAACTGGAGCGTATCATGCTTAGTGAAATAAGCCAGGCAGCAAAAAACAAATGCCATATGATCTCACCTTATACAAGAAACTAATGAACAAAACAAACAAATGAGCCAAACAGAACCACTGAAATAAGGAACTGACTAGGTGACCAGAAGGGAGTGGGGAGGGGGAGAAGTGGGGAAAGAAGAGGAAGGGTTTAGACAAGGAACTAGTACAAATGACCCATGGCCCTGGACAACAGGGCGGGGATTGACTTGGGGAGGGGAGGGGTGAGTGGGGCAGGGAAGAACAATGGAGAATATGGAACAACTGTAACAGAATCACAATAAATTAATTTTTAAAAGATTTCTTAGTTTATCTAATCATTTAAAATAACTATCAGAAATTAGTTGAAATTGCTTCTATCTGTAATTAATCTAAACTTTTCATACTTAGTGCAATAAAATGATTGGATTTTCATTGATACACACCTCATCCTTCACTTAAAAGGCATGTAAATACAAATCATTAGAAAATTTTGCCAAGAGTTGAAAGTGATTACTACTACTGTTATGTGCACATTTCTGTCAAGCATGAAAGAGGTAGTCAGCCTTCACTTCTAGCTACTTTATTGAACACAATAATGACAAATGCCCTTCTTCATCAGTTTGAGAATTCAAACAATATTAGTCTCCAGAGCCCTGTTACTAAAAGTATTAGAAATTGGATTTCTGCTCTAAAAATAAGTGGGTTTTGTTTCTTTAAAGATTATTATTTTTAGAGAGAGGGGAAGGGAGAGAGGCAGAGAGGGAGAGGTACATCAATGTATGGTTGCCTTTCACCTGCCTCCAGCTATGGACCTGGCTGAAGACCTGCCTTGCAATCTGGTTATGTGTCCTGGCTGGGAATACAAAAGTGGGCTTTTCAGATTAAAAAAGAAATATATGTTGACAAGATCCCTAGCATTATAATAAAATTAAAAAGTTTATGTGTCTAGATATGTTTAAAACATGTCTCCTCTTTGGTTGATGCTTGTTTCATTGGCCAGGACTGGGGAGCATGGCCTCTGTTGGCTTGAAGCCTTTAACCTTCCAACATCTACCTGAGTAAGGAAGGGGAAAGGAGGGTGAAATGGGTTAGCCAGGGTGTTCCTTTAGGAAGAACATTTAAAACTAAGACCTCAAGGATGGGAAGAAGGAAACCACATAAAAACCTGGGAAGTGGCATTCCAGGAAGAACAGAAAAATTCAAAATGGAAGATAATTACTATCTGACAACATTTGAAATACTTATTTGCCTGCTACATAAGAAACTGCATTGAAATGGGGCAAGGGTTGAAGCAGAGAGACCAGTTAGTACCTATTTTAGGGGTTCATTTAGGAGATAATGGTGGGTTGGAGTAGGAGATTCAGGTGTACGGAAGGGGAAAGATTCAAAATATATTTTGGTCCGAGAGCACGGTGTTGGAAAAATTGGGCTGATACACACAAAAAATGAAACTATACCACCTTCTTACATTATATATAACAATAAACTCAAAATTTAAGATTTAATTGGAAGACTTGACACCATAAAAATCCCAGAAGAAAAACGCAGGCAGTAAAATCACAGACATTTCTCAATAGTGTATTCTGTTATATATCTCCTCAGGCAAGGAAAACAAAAGAAGGAAAAAAAATGGGATGACATCAAACTGAAAGTTTTTATACAGCAAAGGAAACCATCAACAAAATGAAATCACAACCCACTGGATGGGAGAACATATTCATCAATGATATACCTGATAAGGGGTTAATATCCAAAATTTATACAGAACCTGAATTGCTCAACATCAAAAAAATAAGCAATCCAATTTTTAAAATGGATAAAAAGCCTGCATAGACACTTCTCCAAAGAGGACATACAGGTGGCCAATAGACATATGAAAAATGCATGATGTCATTAATCATAAGAGAAATGCAAATTAACATCCCAATAAGAGATCACCTCACACCTGTCAGAATAGCTATCATTAATAAATCAATAAACAACAAGTGTTGGCAAAGATATGGAGAAAAGGTGACCCTCTTGCACTATTGATGGGAATGCAGATTGGTGCAGCATACATACATAGAAACTAGTATGGAGGTTTCTCAAAAATTTAAAATAGAACTGCCTTATGACCCAGCGATTCTACTTCTGGGTATATATCCAAAGAAACCCAAAACACTAATTCAAAACAATATATGCACCTCTACATTTATAGCAGCATTATTATCACAGCAGCGTTATTATGATAACCAAACTATGGAAACAAGCCAAGTGCCTATAAATAGACAAGTGGATTTAAAGAAAAAAAAAGTGGTAGATATAAACAATAGAATATTACCCATAAAAAAAATCTTACCATTTGCTACACCATGCGTGCCAAGTGAAATAAATCAGTCAAAAAAAAGATAAATACCATATGATTTCACTTACACATGGACTATAAAGAACAATATAAATGAACAAACAAAACAGAAGCAGACTCATGGATTCAGAGAACAGACTGATGGTTGCCAGAGGGGAAGGAGTTGGAGGACTGGGCGAGAAAGTGAGAAGGATTGGAAAGTACAGATTCATAGCGACAAGAAAGCATGGGGCTGGAAAGGGCAGGATAAGAATGTAATCAGTCACATCAACTGCAGATAGTGCCAGGTGGGTATTGGAAATGTCAGGGGATCACTTTGTCAAGTATATGACTGTCTAACCACTATGCTGTACACCTAACACTAACACAAAATAATGCTGAGCATCAACTGTAACTGAAAAAATTTAATTAAAAAAAACAAAGAGCTTTATTTCCACACACACACACAATAGGGGTTGGATAAAGGAAAGTTTACAGAGTTGGGGGATAGAATTAATGGTCATTATTTAGTATCCTCACTTGTTATCTTTTTCAAGGACAACAGCCATTACAACAAAATATTAAAATAATCTGACTTTACGACAGGATCACTAACTTTGATACCATAAAATGTTTTAAAAAGAATTTCGGAAAGTTGGAGGTTCAATTTTTATTTCTTAAAATATTATGTTATCAATAACACTACTAGCATGTACATCAGGTTTGTTTCACTAATAAATAAAACAAGATAAAAATACTGCTTATTTCAATAATAAAAAGAAGTCCCGTCATAGATGAGTGCAAGGCTGGTGTGTGGTTTGATCCTGCCCTTAGAGCTTCAGTTCATCTCGTCCCACAGCTGCAGGACGGTTGTTGAAGTCTCAAGCATCATTTAACGCATCCCGGAGAAAAGATAAAGATGGAGGGAAACAGAGCTCTCCTTCTGCATCTCTCTCCTTTTATCAGAGGGGATTATCTTTTGCAGGATTCCAACAGATTTCTCTTTGTATCTCGTTGCACAGACCTGGGCTAGGCGCCGCCTCTGGCTGTGAGAGAGGTGGAGAAGCATCTCTTGTTCAGCCTCTGTTATAGCTGGACGTGGACCTGGAAATGGGCATTCGGAACGGCTAATAGAATGGAGATGAACACTTCTCCAGCTCATTGCCCTCCTTTTCATTAATTAACATGCCTGCTTTTTCAATCATTCCTTTGTGCTCACCCAAGCTGATATCGGCTCTCCCTTCACAGGGCTTAATGGATCTATTCTAACATGCTTCCAATATCTTTCCTGACTCACGGAGTGCATCCCAGTGATTCCCTTCTAGCTTACTCAGCTTTCTTTTTGTGCTGTTACTTTGAGGGCAAGTTCCAGTCTGTTTCTAATATAAACACTAGGTGGTCACCGCATTCCAAATGGTTTATCACACTGGAGATGTTTTCAGTCACTTGCTTCAGAACGGAATCTCATGAGATCAGACTCTCCATTTTCCTGTTATTTCCAAAAACACACTTTCGTCCTCATGTTTCCATGGCACACTTTTCCCCTGGCAGTATCAGATTCATCTAATTCCCTCCAGCCATTCTCCTGCCAGACTGGAAATGAGTAGAAATAATTCAAGGACGGAATCTTCTTTCCAGCCTCTGACTATAGTGGAATTGACATTTGGAAAGTATCCTATTAGCACATTCATGCTTAGATTAAAAAATGATTCTGATGGAAACTAAAGTTGGATAAGTTGGGAGTGTCATCAACCAGAAGGAATCGTTGATTTGAGTATGACTACGAAGGCAAAGGCTACTCCATTATAAAATTTCTCTCAAAATGAACAATTATAACATCGTAAGTGCCCAGGGCCAGCTCTGCTCTGGATTAACTCCTGTGTAGAACAGATTTTTTTTTAAAGAAAAAGTAATAAGAATAGACCAGTTTAAAGTCCGTAGCTAATCTCAACAGTATTCTCAACAATTGTTTTTAGAATTTAGGCCAACAAAAGACTTTTTCAGAGAGGTCTGCTGATTGCTGGCTTCAAGACACTGTTTAGTGTTGTTTGTTGATAATAAAAATAACACCATATTCAGTTGGTTTTAGCCCTATTTCTAAATTCTCTAGAAAATACCCAACCTTTGCCTCTACCTAAAGCAGATCATGCCTACTGCCCTATCCTTGGTATGCTGCTGCAGAAAACTAAGATTTTTTGTATTTTCACACTGTGCCCAGAACTGTCTCAGTGATTTATATGTATCAGAGGCAAGTATTTTTACCCTTGATTTATTAATAATAAAAAAGAAAAACTAAGGCTGATAAAATTTAAACCAAATTTGGAAGGTAGTTGGAAAAAATCTGGAATTAAATTCCAATCCATCAGGTTCCAAAGCCCATGCTTTCTAATGGATACCAACTAGTTTATGAAGAGTCATGAGATTTGGATTCCAGTCCCAAATGTCATGTTCTTGGTCTGAAAATGAGTCAGTGGGGGTGAACTAATATCTAAGATCCTTCTTAGCTAAAAAAGTGAGCTATCTTTTTTGGGTCTATGGGCCAGGCATTGAGTTAAGCATTTTGCATATATGATTTGTTTAAAAGCTAAAACAGAGAAACCTAGTGAAGTAGGAGCAAAAACTGAGATGCAGAAAAGCTGAATAACACTCTAAAGGAACTCTTAAGTTGGAAGACAGTAAAGCTGGAGTTTAAATTCAGACATGTCCAGTTTGGGAGGATACATGCCCAATCTAAAATTCCTGTTTTAATGAAATTGTTCTCAGATATGCACGTTAGACTATGCAGAATAAAATGGTGGAATTTTTAAAAGCATAAACATTCTAAACAAAGGTACTTATTCTACAGGACAAATTGCTAAATGATTCTCCACCGTTACATTGACAGATGAAGGGAAACATCAACCTAAATCATAAGTTGGAAGCAGGAGGGAGGTATAAATGTAATTCTCCAGAATTTAAAAAATCACTATGAACAGATCAAGAGTCCCAGGACCAAGCATGTAGAAGTGAGGGTGCAGAAGCAGGGCGAGGCTGATGTGGGGAATTCTCTGCACGGAGTCCTCCTTTAGGACAGAAACCAACCACACTTGCCTCAGCTAAGTGAGTCAAATCGCTCTGTCCTTCTGGGGACTTGGGTATTTCTTCTTGTGCCCCTGGTTATCCTTTAACATGGTCAGGGCACAGGAGTAAAGGACAGTGCACACCGTCATGCCAGGAGGCTGAGGCCACCCTGACGTTCTTGCCCCCTTCCTGCAGCTGATTGGAAAGCTGTCCACGGGCACTAAACTCACAGAGAGCATCCCTGCTCATGTGCAGCCCTGGGCAGGAGCCAGGCCAGCTTCTTTCATCCCTGTGAAAGGTTGGTGGAGAGCGAGGTGCTAAAGGCAAGCTTCACCTCCTCTGTGTGTGCCAGGGCCAGCCCTGTGTGCTGCCAACTCAACACAAGCTCGTAAAACCTATTTCTGTCCTGCGCCACTCGAGCAGATGCGGAGTATGGGGGACCTGTCTGGACTAGTTGGACAAATAAAGGTGAGAGTGGAGAGGACAGGGTGGATTCAAGGATGAGTAGGAAGGAAAAACTGAGTGTTTGGTCACTGCCTGGAGGTGGATGCTCGGAAAGAAAAAGGAATCAAAGGAGAATGCAGATTTTTTTAGCCTGTGCAGTTTGGGAGTGGTTTTCACTTGATACGAACATCAGCCAACAAGACAGTCCGAGGAGACGTACTTCAGATAAACTGATCAGAAGACCTGCGTGGATCTATGAAAAGAAATATGTTCAGTTTCACCAAATTAGGTTCCTCTTCTGAATATTTAAATCAAATAACTGCAAAGTCCCCTTCTCCCTGACAACCTTAGATCTCATAAAAACCACTCAGCCTCAGGTGTGATTTCCAGATACTCATGAGGAAAAGGGGAACATACGATCAGTTCCCTCTAGCATTTCCGTTCTTCACTTCCACCTGACATCCCTGAGCACTCTTCATAACAGGCAGTACTGGGAGTCTCTCCCCCACTTTAGTGTGTTTAATCTTCACCACAAACATGAGAGTGATCTATCACCATGCTCATTTCACTCATAAAGACGCTAAAACCGGAGCCAGGGGTCACACACGAACCACCTAGATTTAGAGTCATGGTTCTTCTGTGGCCCTTGCACTCCACTGCCTCTGTCCTTATGCACAACTTTGGCAGCTGATGATGCTTCTGGGAACAACCTGATGCAAACCTTACTCCTGCTGGAAGTTCAGCGGTGACCGAAGACCTGCCTGCTTGCCAACACAGCATTACAGGAACCAAACACAGCCCTGATTTCCCACCCAAATCTGGGTACCCTACACATCACAAGTTTCTCAGAGTACCTCTCGGCATCAAGACTGGGCATCCTATATTACAGCTTTTTAGTAACAGACCTCTCAGCACATGTGTGTGCACGCATACATATAAATACACATACGTATAAGGTCTGTCTGAAAAAAGTCCAGCCATTTGTTAAGGTAAGAATGATCCCTGGCTGGTGCCTCAGTGGACTGAGCATTGGCCTGCAAACCATCGGTTGCTGGTTCAATTCCCAGCCAGGACACATACCCAGGTTGCAAGCCAGGTTGCCAGCTAGATGCAGGTGAAAGGCAACCATACATCAATGTTTTTCTCCCTCTCTCCCTCCCTCCCTTCCCCTCTCTCTAAAAATAATAAAGTCTTAAAAAAAAAAAAAAAAGAATGGTTTACATGGCATCAACATAACCTGTCAGCCTAGGTGAGTGGGCTGGAATGCCCATGCATGAACAATGATGACTCCACAGTACCAGTCAGTAGGGGTGGTCAACACCAAGTAAGCATGTGTACAGTGTGGCCATCGCATTCAAAGAGTGACTGAGCGAATAGAGCAATGAACCTGCATCAAATGTTGCACTAAGCTTGAATGTTCCTCTGTGGAAACTATTCAGATGATTCAGAAGGCTTTCAGGGAGGATGCAATGAGTGCAGTGCAAACAAGTGTGACACAAATGCTTCCAAGATGGTCAAGTATCTGCTGCAAGTGTCCACATTCTGGAGGGCCTGCAGCAAGCAGAACACCTGAGAATGTTGAACATGTTCAGGCTGCCATCAACAAAGAGTGGTGACTGACAGTGTGAAAACTAGAAGCTGATCTGGGGCTTCCAAACACTACTGTGTCCAAGATTTTGATGTTGATCTTGGCGTAAAATGTGTTCTGGCAAAGTTGATTCTGTGGCTTCTGCTACCAAAGCAGAAAGAACATCATACTGCCGTTGCTAATGAATTTGTTCAAACCACTACCAATGAACCAGATTTCCTGAAGGTCATAGCAGGGGATGAACAGTGGGTCTCTGGCAAGGATCTGGAAACAAAGGTCCAGTTTCCCAGTGCAAGTCATCTGGTTCTCCACCCCTGAAGAAGGCAGCAAAGTCACAACAAGATCAAAACCATGTTCACTGTGCTTTTTGGTTGGGAAGGTGTTGGCCATCATGAGTATATCCCTCCAGGCAAAACCTCAATGTTCTTTGCCAATTGAGAGATATGATATGATGAAAATGGCTGCAGCTATGGGCAACTGGTGATTGGCAGCTTCTTCATAACAACATACCTGCTCAAACATCACATTTGTGCAGTTTTTGTTTATTTTTTTGTCAAAACACCCAATCACACACATGACTTGGCCTCCTTACAGCCTAGATCTAGTGCCCTGTGACTTCTGGCTCTTCCCAAACTAAAATCACCTTTGAAAGGGAAGGGATTTCAGACCACTGATATGTTTTAGGAAAATGTAACAGGGCAGCTGATGGCAATTCCAACAAAGGATTTTGTAGTGAACAGTGGAAGAGATGCTGGGAGAACTGTGTGAGGTGCCTACTTTGAAGGGGATTGAGGTGTCCTTGTCCTATGTACAATGCTTCTTGTGTCTTGTATCTTCTTCAATAAATGTCTATTTTTCATATTGCATGGCTGGATATTTTTCTGGACAGACCTGTTCTACATAAATACACACACAAACACATACACAAACACACACATTGATGCACACACACGCAGGCATTTTAGTCCAGAGGAATCTATAGAGCTAGGGCTTTCTGCCTTTGCCCAGAAACACCAAGGCCCTGGGCTTATTTCCAGACCATCTGTTAAAGACACCACCATGAATTATCCTGGGGGATCCTGCTATCTAATTCTTGACAACTGATCTTATTTAGGGTTCCTGAACCCTTCAGAAGTTCTAATAATGTTGAACTACAAGAAAAAAGTAATCCAGTCTCTCCACATCTTCCCTTCCAAGGCCTACTTGACTTCCATGTTAATTTATTCTCCTTCTTGAATTTCCCCTTATTTTGAGCTTAGCTCATTACATAATTTTAGAAATAGTGATATTTGTTCCCCCAAACAAAAGCTGCTTAATTGTTTCACATCCACTTATGTGAAACAAACCATTCAAGTTTTATTCTACCCAAAACAAAGAATGCCCACTGTACAGGAAAGAAGCCATTGGCAAATCTGATGTGGTCATATCTTTAACAAATAAAGCAAAGTTTCTTTCTTTACTACACACACCCAAACTAGGAATAGAACCTAAGAGGTAAGCGTATGCCAACAAAATTTATTAATATTTCCTGAGAGCTATTCTAAATTCATGAATAATCTAGTTTCCTACAACAACTATCAGCTAGTACTACATTATTATACATATTTCAGTAAACATTTATTGAATACCTACATGAGCCAGGCACATGTGCCAGACAACAGGATGTTGAAGATGAAGACATTACAGCCATCAAGAATCATTCTGTCACACCCATTATAATGGCTATTGTTTTAAAAACATAAGAAAACAAATGTTGGCAAGAATGTGGGAACCTTTGTGTACTGTTAGTAGAAATATATAATAATGAAGCCCTCAAGAAAATGGTTGTTAGTTCCTCAAAAAGTTTAAAATGACTTATGTTGGGGACTGCTTTGTGTGGTATCAGAAATTAGCCCCACACAAGCAAGGCTTGGGAGGACAGACCTGTAAGACTTGACTGGAAAACCAGGGATGCAGGAGGCAGGCACAATCCAGTACTGGCACTGAGGGGTCCCTGGGAATCAGGCCCAAGGAATGTATTATGTCCTTTGAAGTTTGCTTTGCTTTGAGTAATCTTAATGTACAGCAGATGTTTAGGTTTAAAGCACAAAATGAACTTATGTACCCTATTTTGGTAAGCCACTTGGCTTCATTTTATCTGATAGACCTTGACCTAAAGCAGGTCTCTTTCTCCAATTATCATCTGCAGATAGTGTCTGTTCCCTGTAGTCATCACTGCTTGACATTGGTGGATGAGTTATACGTGTATGCTATGTAACCCTATGCATGCTAAACTCAATAAAAGCTGCTGGAGAAAGGGGTTTGGGGCATTTCCCTGCTAGAGAAATTTTTCCAGTCCCTTTTTCCCCAAGCAGATGTTACTTTGGCAGACTTATTCCAGCTGCGATCTGGAGGACTTCATGGGATGGGGTCCTCCACATTACCACATGATCTAACAATTTCACTTCAGAATATTAACCCAAATTAATTGAAAGAGGGACTGGAATCACAACTGATACTTCAGAAATACAAACGATTGTAAGAAGTTACTACAATCTGTATGACAAGAAATACAACAACCTGGGTGAAATGGACAAATTTCTGGAAATGTATAATCTACCAAAACTGAATCCAGAAGAAGCAAAAAGCCTGAATAGGCCAATAATAACGAGTAAAAAATTGAAGTAATCAAAAATCTCCCAAAGCACAAGAACCCTGAACTAGATGGCTACACAAGTGAATTCTACCAAACATTTAAAGAAGAACTAACTCCTATCCTTCTCTACCTATTCTTAAAAAATTCAAGAAGAGAGAGGACTCCCAAACTCTTTCTATGAGGCCAATATTATTCTAATCCCAAAACCAAGAAACAACTAAAAAAGAAAACTATAGGCCAGTATCTCTGATGAACATAGATGCTAAGATTCTCAACAAAATATTGGCCAACCAGGTCCACAAATACATTAAAAAGATCTTACACCATGATTAAGTGATCTTCATCCCAGGGATGCAAGGATGGTACAACATTCACAAATCAATAAATGTAATACACAACATCAACAAATTGAAAGACAAAAATCATACAATCATATGAATAGATGTTGAAAAAGCATTTGATAAAGTACAGAAACCGTTTGTGATAAAACCCTCAGCAAAATGGGAATAGAGGGAGCATACCTCAACATCATAAGGCCATATATGAGAAACCTGAAGCCAACATCATACTCAATGGGCAAAAACTAAAAGCTTTCCCCCTAAGATCAGGAATGAGACAAGGCTGGCCACTTTCTCCACTTCTGTTTAACATTTTTGGAAGTTCCAGCCATAGCTATCAGAGAAGATAAAGGAATCAAAGGTACCCAAATTGGAAAGGAGGAAGTCAAATTGTCATTATTTGCAGATGACATGATAGTGTACATACAAAACCTGACAAGCTCCATCAAAAACTTACTCGACCTAAGCAAATTTAGCAAAATAGCTGAATATAAAGTCACTATTCAGAAATCAAAAGCATTTTTGTATGCCAATAATGAAACATCAGAGATAGAAGCTAGAAAACAAATTCGATTTACCATAGCAACAAGAAAAGTAAAGTACTTAGGAATCGATTTAACCAAGGTGGTAAGAGACCTGTACTCAGAAAACTACAGAACACTGAAGAAAGAAATTAAGGAAGATACAAATAAATGGAAGCATACCATGTTCATGGATGGGAAGAATTAACATCATTAAAATATCTATACTATCCAAAGCAATCTATAGATTCAATGCAATCCCAATTAAAATATCAATGACAGACTTCACAGAAATAGAAAAAATACTTCAAAAATTTATAGGGAGCCAAAAATTCCCACAAATAACCACAGCAATCTTGAGAAAGAAGAACAAGGTAGGTGGAATCGTACTATACTACAAGGCTACTGTCATCAAAACAGTCTGGTACTGGCATAAGAATAGACATAGATCAATGGAACAGAATAGAGAACCCAGAAATAAACCCAGTACTCTATCATCAATTAATTTTTGACAAAGGGGGAAGGAACATTAAATGGAGTAAAAACAATCTCTTCAACAAGTGTTGGGAGAATTGGACCACCAACTTATACCATTCACCAAAATAAACTCAAGATGGATAAAGGACTTAAACATAAGCAGTGCCACCATAAAGGTCCTAGAGAAAAATATCAGCAGTAAAATTTTAGATATCCTATGCAGAAATATGTTTACTGATACTTCTCCAAAGGCAAAGAAAATAAAAGAATAAACATGGGACAATATCAAATTGAAATTTTTCCGTTCAGCTAAAGAAAACACCAGCAAAATTAAAAGGGAACGAACTGTGTGGGAAAACATATTTGCTAATGATACCTCAGACAAGGGTTTGATCTCCAAAATATATAAAGAACTCATGTGACTCAACACCAGGGAGACAGACAGCCCAATTAAAAAATGGGCAAAGGACCTGAATAGACAACTCTGAGGAAGACATACAAAGCACCCAAAGGCATATGAAAGAATGCTCAACATCACTAGCCACCAGAGAGATGCAAATGAAAACCACAATAAGATACCACCTCACACCTGTCAGAATGGCAATCAACAAACATCAAGTGTTGGTGAGGATGTGGGGAAAAGGGAACCCTGGTGCACTGTTGGTGGGAATGCAGGTTGGTGCAGCCACTATGCAAAAACAGTATGGAGTTTCCTTTAAAAACTAAAAATGGAACTGCCTTTTGATCCAGCAATTCCACTACTAGGACTATACCCGAAGAATCCTGAAACACCAATTCATAAGAACCTATGTACCCCTACATTCATAGCAGTGCTATTTACAATAGCCAAGTGCTGGAAACAGCCGAAGTGTCTATCAGTGGATGATTGGATCAAAAAATTTTGGTATCTTTACGCAACGGAATACTACACAGCAGAAAGAAAGAATGTCTACCCTTTGCAGCAACATGTATGAAATTGGAAAAGTATTATGCTTAGTGAAATAAGCTAGTCAGTGAAAGACAAACACCATATGATCTCACCCATTACAGGACAATAATGAACAAAACAAGTAAAACAGAACCAGATACATGAATACAATGAATAGACCTTCAGTGGGCAGAGGGAAGAGGGGGTGGGGGGAGGAGGAGGCAAAGAAGGGAAGCAGTTTAGTCAAGGAACTAGCATTGAAGAACCATGGATATGGATAACAAGTGAGATTGACTTTGGTGGGGAGTGGGTGGGGAAGGGGACAGAGGGGAGTAAAAAGGGGATGGATATAATGCAACAAAAATAAAATTAAAAATAAATTCATTTGTTTAAAAAAAAAGAAAGAGGGGCTGGAACAGGTATATTTGTACACCCATGCTCAGGGCAGGATTATTCACAACAGCCAAAAGGTATAGCAACATAGGTGTCCATTGATGGATGGAAGGATAAAGAAAATGTGGTCCATACACACAATGGAGTATTATTCAGCCCTCAAAAGGAAATTTTGACATGCGACAGCATGGATGAACCTTCGTGACATGACACTAAAATGAAATAAGCCAGTCAAAAAAAAGACAATTGTTGTAATGATCCCACCTATATAAAGTACCTAAAAGTAATCAAATTTCATAGAGATGGAAGGTAGAATGGCAGTGTCCCGGGCTGGGGGGCAGGGAGGAATGGGGAATTGTGTTTATGGGTATGAAGTTACAATTTTGGATGAGTTTGGGAGATAGAGGGTGATAAGGGTCACACAATAATGTGAATATCCTCAATGTCACTGAACTGCACACTTAATGGTTAAAATGGTGATTTTTCTATTATATACATTTTACCACAATTTAAGTCTTCCAAAGAATTCAATTCCAAGAAAGAAGATCAATAAGCAATTACACAACATGCGATGTATGCAGACAGTGACATGTAGCATCAGACCCACACCCGCAGTCAGAGCTCACGAGCTAAACAGTTCACTCATCCTTTTACTTCAAGTTGGAAAGCAGGGGTGGCGCACTGCCACTTTGCAGTGGTAACCACTGCCATTCAGCCCCCTATGATTCAGTCACTCATCTCCTTAGCCCAGAGAATTCAAAATTGAAAAATGAAGGCAACGAACTCTTGGCTCTCAATTTCTAAAGCCAAAGTACAGAAGAGGGGCAAAAATATTTAGAATGATCAAGTCCCATCCCCAACACACACACGGATTTCCCAATGAGGTGAAGATTCCACAGGGTGGGAGAGAGGGAAAGAAGGGAAGCCACTGGGGTTGAAGATCAAGCCACTCAGCAACTGCCCTGAGCAATTCCTTGAGGCATGAAGACTATCACATCACATGGACTAGGGAGAACGGGAAGGGGCTGGGAGCTAGGTCAGTGGCTAGATCAGGTGTTGGTGCTTGGAGACAGTGTAGTCAGAGTCCCTGACAGCTGTGCACCCCTGCCTTGAAGCACCACCTCACACACCCTTACCGACTCTGGGAGGCAGCAGCTACCCACTGGGAGTCCAGCAGCAGTGGCACCTGTGTGCTGTCCAAGATCACTCAACCCCCACCCCACCACCCTATAGCAATCAATGTCCCTCTCAATGGCTTAGCGCCCTTCAATCTCCCTAGAAGGGCCCTGGGCAGCTGGCAGTGATGTGGAAAGAAAGCAAGGCCCTGCCCAGCCTAAGACATGACAGGTGGGAGCAGCTTGAATTCCCCTATCCACCAGGCAGTGTGGGAGCAGAGGTCATCTTAGTTCTAAAGACATTAAGATGACCTAATTAGAAATCTGAAGGGCTAAAAGCAAAAAGCTTGTATCATGTTAGATGGATTTTTGAGGAGAAATTCTGTGCAGAATATTTTAGAAAAGATGTTCAATGAAATCGATTCTATGGCTTTCCTGAACAGGGGACTAAAGGAGACCCCACACTATAAAGTAGCATCAGCAGGACCATACCACCTGTGGTTCCTATTAAGATTCATACTCAGTTAGACATGTCTATAGACACAAAGCACAAAGGCCAAGGCCACAGAGGAATAGGAGTCATTGGAGCCTTGGAGAGGTTGTGTCCCAGAAGTCTGGAAAGGGATCCAGCCCTGACCACACTGCCTATCAAAACAAATCCCTGGGAAAGATTTTCAATCAGTCTACCCAAATTTATCTTAGTAGCTCTGGTTACACACTTGCCTCTTCTGGGACCAGCAGGAAAAACAGCAAGAAATCAAGCTGGTATGTCCAACCCCTACAAACTCCAAACAAGGGCCAGTCATGTATGCATCCTTGACAGGCCTACATCAAATGCTTTGCTCTTCATTTAAAAGTCAGCTGAGCATAAGTCAATGTAACTCCCATGACCCACTAACTTTGTTGCATTGTTCACTGAAATTATCCCTGAGCCAGTATGTGAACAATTTCTTCCCTGTTATTTGCACGTTACCCAACAGATTCCAGCTTCTTAGAATTCTAAGTCTCTTCGCAATAATTGAACAGTAACCACAGTGTCTCATTGTTGGCCGTGAGAGGCATCTCTGCATGCTCCTTCCCAAGTCATTATTCATTCTCTTCCTTTCCCCTAGCAGTTCTTTCCCTTCTCCATAGCTACTCAAATTATTAAGTTTCTCATGGTACCGAGTACAGGCAAATGGCTAGAAAAGCAAACTGTGTTGTGTGGACCTTGTTTTTATGTTGAATCCTAGCCAACAGGCCCTGTTCCAGAGTATTTGAGAGGTAAGTCTACTTGTGTTGAGTCCAGTCTACCTGTGTTGAGTCCATTCAATCAGTGAAACAGACTTGCTCTTTAAATATGAAAAAAATACATTATGAAGTTTTACAATAAAGTTTAAGTAAGGTTATTAAGTATACTTGTGAGTCTATTAATGCCTAATCAGCTCAACCACCTAAGAATCATGTTCTTTAGCTCTAAGTGAAGTGAATGTTGCATTAAACTATTTGCGTTACCCACCTATGAAAGCAGGATGGATAAAGCAAGTGACTGGGAGCTCACTCTAGGAGTGTTTGCAATATAAAAGTTGCCTCTCAGGTGTAACACTTTTGTGTAGATGACATTTAGTTAGTAAATAGTTATTAAATACTACTCCTGAAAAATGGAACTAATAATATAGAATAATTTCTGTCCCTGAAAAGGTGGCAGAGTTACATTTCTTCATGGTGGATAATTTATTTTAAGTAATATTAACACAGCTCACGAGATGCTTAAAACTTAAAGTCAAATCCAAGTAGTAAAAAAAAAGTGTCATCAAAATATATTTTGAAAGTCACTTAAATTATCCATTAAGTACACATACACTGTTTAAGTGTAGTACTTTTAAATGTATAATGTACTTATTAATATGTGGACTATAGTAAGAGTAACCATAAATAATGCCCTTTTACATCAGTTTCTTACAAAATTTTTTTACTGTAAAGCCACGTTAAACTATGCCCATTGCTTGATTTGTGTAAATTAAATGAAGTAACACAACTCTTATACAAACTATAATAATTCAGAGAAAAAAGGACTTACCCCTCAAATGGGCTCTGTAGTTAGCATTTTCCAGGTAGAATACATGCCTATTTTTTAATACCAAATGTAATGGTCACGGTTCTCCAGAGAAACAGAACCAATAACATCTGCAGGGTAGGTCAGCAGTAATAGGGAGAGTTAAAAGTTCAAAGGTGAGCATGACGGTCTGCTGACAGAAGTCCCTCTTCCCCTGAGCTGTCTGTCTTTGTCTTCTCATGCCTTCCACTGATTGGATGAGGCCCACCCACATTGTGGGAAGACAATCCACTTTATTCCAAGTCTACTTATTCAAATGCTAATGTCATCTTGAAAGTACTTTTACTGGAAATACTTGAATAATATTTGCCCAAACTCTGGGTACCATGGCCTAGCCAAGGTGACACATAAGATTAACCAACACACCAAACTTCACAGGTTTTTACAAGACAGGTAGTCAAACTAGAACCCACAGTCCAAATTCACCTGTCATCTGTTTTTCTATGACTCACAAGAGAAAAATGGTTATATTTTTAAATCAATGGCGGGGGTTGGGGGGTGGTAAAAGAACACATAAAAATTATATGAAAGTCAAATTTCAGACTCCATGAATAAAGGTTTATAGGAACTCATTGACTGATGTGTTGTCCATGGCCACTTTTGGCTAGAGTACAGCAGAGATGGTTGCAATGAAGACCATCTGGCCAGAGACCAAAACATTTATTATTCAGCCCTTTATAGAACACGTATGCCAACTTCTATTATTTTTTTTATAAGAAAACATTTATTTAGAAAGCCATAGAGGCAGAAGAAGTGAGCCAT
The DNA here is from genome assembly GCA_004026585.1 of Noctilio leporinus. Classification (NCBI taxonomy): domain Eukaryota; kingdom Metazoa; phylum Chordata; class Mammalia; order Chiroptera; family Noctilionidae; genus Noctilio; species Noctilio leporinus. Next base: position 57,367 of record PVIW01008564.1, read on the forward strand.
AGAAGAAATGGGCTCTGGGAACAAGTTACAGAGGCACAGGAAGAGCCCATGTGGCTTAGGAGAGAGGAAGAGACACGGAAAACGTGTCTGGGAAAGAGGATGGGGAGATGACATGGGTGTGCTCCCCAGAGAGTGGCTGCCAACTTCTATTCTTAAAAAAAAAAAAAAAATTTATATAGGAAAAAATATATATTTACATCCTAAAAACTCAATCTACATTTCAACAAAAGAATACGCAGAGCAAATCTCAAGTACATTAAAATACACTAGGGCATCAGGATTGTGTTTACATAGGGAACCTGGGAGCCACCACTGGGTCATATTTGATGGGGTGAGATTATAAACTACTTTTCAGTTTTAAGCGGACCTTAAGTCTCTTAGAGCACTGTGTTAGTTTGCTCAGGCTGTCGTGATACTGGAGTAAAAAACTGGGTGGCTTACACAACAGAAACTTACTGTCTTACAATTATGGGGTCTAGAAGCCTAAAATCAAGTAATGACAGGGTTTTTCCTTCTGACGGCTGTGAGGGAAGGGTCCATAGCAGCCCTCTCTCCTTGGCTGGGAAGGCTGACGTTTCCCTGCGTGTCTTCACAGCCTCTCGCCTTTATGCATTATTTCATTACGTGTGCAAATTTTCCCTTTTTATAGGGACGGCAGTCTTGTTGGATTAATGACCTCACTTCAGCGTCAGTACCTCTGAAGACGCTCTCTCCAAATAAGGTCACATTCGGAGAAGGCGGCTTTGAGGGTTAGATGTCAGCTTACGCATCAAGGTGGAAATTATTCAACTCCTAACAAATAAAAAAAAAATGATCAACATGAACCGCAAGAGTGTAAGCAAAAGCTCCACTTTGTAAATGTTTTGACCATAAAGTTTTGACCAACGTCTATGAAGATGCGTCAAAGCACTCCTTTGTGTATCTTCAGCCAAATGAAGGTAAGAGACAATCAAATAACTTCTGAAACCGAGGAGGTCCGAAAACTTTCCCTCATGGCCCAGTTTGTCAGCATGAGCTCTCGCAACCAGTGCCAAACAACAGCTGTTACTGTCTGTCTTTTTCCCTCCTCTATTTTCTTACATTTATGCATCATGGGTGAATGTGAATTCACACAGGAAGTTGACATTTTCCATAATCTTTGGCTATCTTTTTATAAGAGATTATGTATTGCTTTGTGCCATTTGTCACTCCACATTGTGTTCAGATAGCATGTTACACATGTTATTTCTTAAGTAACTGCTATTTGGTTTAAGTTCTTCATATGCTAATAGAGTTTCTTGCTTGACACCCAGCCATTTTAGGAACTTGATGGTTTGGCATGATGTAAAACATAATTTTTCTCTTGTCACATAATGGGAAATAAATTCCTAACTAGCATTTTAATACAGAGCTTCGAAATTTTAGGAATCATTTCTGACATTAATTACAGGTGCCAGTGTTTCTCAGTGGAGCGATGATAGAAGGCAGCAATTGAACTGTGATTTCGTGAACTTGGTTTTATGAAAACTAAAACAGTGCTTAAGACTAAGGTAAAAGACACTAAGACGCAGAACTACTACAAGAGTGCCAAACGTTTGGAACAATAGTCACATGATAGCTCTTGATATGCACAGAAAGGCAGCGAAGCAGCACTTTTCCAGGAAATGCTGGATCACAGGGGTCTTGAGTTCTGGGCTATAGTGCTGAGAATTTAATGACAGGCAACAGAGGGCCCAATGTATTTATCTATAATCTTTATTTACATCCCCTTTTCGAATGGGGGATCCAAAAGCTTGCTTGGATGGGAGAAGAGGAGGGATCTAGCTATAAACAACTTGGCCAATGTTCCAACGGAAAGGGAAGAAAAAGCTTGGTTAAAACCCTCAGGTGCCCCTACTGGTGAGGGGAAGACAGTGCAGAGAGCTCATTTGATCAATTAAGTGTTCAGCTGGAATAACCATGAAGGAAATAACTCTCCCTTAGAATTAAACAATAGTGAAAATCTCCTAGAGCAAGCTTCTCCAACAGTTGGGAGCATTCTTCTCTGAAGGGTAGCCGATATTCAATGTACATTCAGATGGGAGAGCTGAGGACAAGAGAAAAGATTTCTCTGGCGCTCGGAGAACATCAGCTCAGTAATTCAGTAACTTGTGGAGACAGGAATAAATCTTCAGGTTAAACACCTTGAGAGGTCTGAAAATGGTTTAAAAATGTCGTCTTTCACTTCAACAGGCTTTCAAGATAAGCCAAATTGGAAGCTCTGAGAGCGTAACTCGGAATATCTCAGAGCTGTTTATCTAGTGGCACCAAAGGCAAATACAGCTGTAAGTTGAATCTCAGACAAGGGAGTGAGGTAAGACTGGTCCAATTTCTTGGAAAGAGCTTCCCTGTGATGTGCCACCAAGGACCAGCCTCTCCAGCCTCCCTCCCTCAGGTCATCCTGCTGCGTCACTTCCTTTGTACTTGATCTATCCTCTCTACATGGCTGACTATTTTGGGCAGAAAAGGTAAGAAAGAAGCACTTCATTCCTGCCTTGCATCAAGTTTTCAGCAATTGTTTTTTAGCAGATTGCTAAACAGTTTCTAGAATAACCAGCTATAC